>CAUYRH010050672.1:0-46436 GCA_963574655.1 Perodicticus potto | reverse complement strand
TCTTTCTCTCTCTGCTCTCCCCTTCCCTCACCCCCACCATGTCAATAATTGTCATTAATTGTCCTCATATCAAACTTGAGTACATGGGATTCATGCTTCTCCATTCTTGAGATGCTTTACTAAGAATAATGTGTTCCACTTCTATCCAGGTTAATACAAAGGCTGTAAAGTCAAGTGCAGTGGTTTTGTTAGCACAAATAACTGAGACAACAACCCTGTATTTGGAAAAGCCTATTCAGGCAGCAAGACTAGATACTCCCCCCCTCTGTGAAGTCAAGGCATCACTTCTCGACTTCATGCATGATCAGATGGGATCTACAGCACTGTGGGATTATTAACACTGGATGTCAGTGTTAACCGCTGCACAAGAAGTTTTATGGGAAGTATGAAGATATGGTCCTTATCTGTAAGGAGTCTGTCATCTGAAAGGAACCTGCTTATGTAAACACAGGAACACTCACCATTGTTCTCAGAGTTCTAGTCATTCGTTTTCCTTCCTCTCTCCCTCCCTGCTTCCCTCCCTCCCTCCCTCCCTTCCTTCCCATCTTCCCTCCCTCCTTTTCTTCTTCTTCTAATGAAGAGAATCCTCTTTCCTACTTTTATCTTCTGTGCTGCAGTTTCCCATCATGAAACGTCTCTGCCTGAAGTTTAGGGCCAGCATTTGGACAAGTACAGGAATCAGTGGACAAATGAATAATAATGGGGATATTATAATAATTGTCTGGCTGGGAGTCAATTTAGGGTTCAATCCTGGCTGTGGCTTGAACAACTGAGCAATGCAGTACAGCCAGGATCGAACCCTAAATTTGTCTGGATTCTGATTAACAGAGTCACTGGGATAATTATGGGATATAAGGACAGAGAGACTCACAAGGTATTCTGTCCTTAGTGAAATCTCATCAAAAGGAGATATTTTCAATCCAACACTATAAGGGTTAAGTATTCTGCAAGGGCTACAGCAGCATACACAAACAGCAAAGATTAGAGGCTTTAGGGGATCACAGGGATTAGAATGGTTTCCTCCTCTATATGCAAGAATACTAAATGCAAATAGCTAAAAATCTGTGGATAGAAATGCTCCTAGTTATAGGCTGCAGAGAGAATTCAAGTCAGCGTTCCATGTCTTGCAAAATCAGGACCATAGGTTGCAGAGCCCTGTCTCAGCAACACCATTGCATACCTTACTGAGAAATGCAAAAGAGATTTTACAGAAACAACCGTTAAGTGTCCATCTTGGGGATAGGAACCCAGAGTAAGGGGCATATTCAGCTGTACCAGGTACTAAAATGTTTCAAATCCAACTTTCTCTTTGTCCATGGACTGATTACATTCCAGATGTTAAACAAAACTAGGAAGAAGCAAGGAAAGAGATGGAATAAGTGGAAATAGGAAGTCAATTTCAATATTCTGACTATAACAGAGATCAACAAACCATGGCCCATGGGCCAAATTCAGCCCACAACCTGTTTATGTAAACAAAGTTTTATTGGAATACAGACACATCCACTTGTTTGAGGAGTATCTACAGCTATTTTTGTTTTTTTGCCCTTGAGTGCTGTAGCATCACAGCTCACAACAACCTCCAGCTCTTGGGCTTAGGCAATTCTCTTGCCTCAGCCTCTTGAGTAGCTGGGACTATGGGTGCTCACCACAATGCCCCGCTATTTTTTTGTTGTAGTTTGGCAGGGGCCATGTTTGAACCTGCCACCCTCAGTATATGGGGCCGGTGCCCTGCTCACTGAGCCACAGGTGCCGCCAATCTATGGCTATCTTTTGATGGCAGAGTTGAATCTGTGAGAGAGACCATCAGTCCTTACTATTCCCTCAATGAAAAAGTTTGTTGATCCCTGGACTAGAAGAAGGGAATAGAATATCCATGTTTACTATGATTTAACAGTGACTTGTGTGCCTTGACAGGTCAGGTGAAACAGTCTGAGAGCAAATAAAGAGCAAGGGAGGAAAGACATAACCTCCACATTTAGGATCTTTACAAGCCTGTACAAGATTTGTTTTAATCTTTCAATAACCCAGTAAACAGGCTCAGGCCTGATAACTTATTCCTGACAAACATTCGTTCACAAAAGTTTCTGCAAAGGCACTCAAGGTTCTCAAAAGCCTGACTTTCCACCACCTGGTAAAAAACAAACAAAAAGAAACTGATTTTTGAAGAATTTGGGAGGCCTCTGTGCACCCTTAAATCACTGATCACTGGCCTCTGTTCACAGCTGAGTGGAAGGACTTGTAATTTAGCTGCAACGCTGTGATGTGAAATCTGACCTTGAACACACAGAGTTCCTCTTTCAAACTCTCCAGACCTCTTGGGCACATTTATGGAAACAGTCAAGAACACAGTCCAGAGGCCCATGAAACTGAACCGCTCCCCTCAGAAACTCTGCCCTCGACCAAGCTTAGTTTATAGGCTATCACACATACGTTTCCCACAAAAATACCTTCTCTTGCTACGGTCCTGCAAGAAAAAGGAAAGAAGCAGAAACATTTGTTAAGTCACCCAAGAAAAAATACAGACTAAGAGCAAAGAATTTAAAAACAGAGGATAAGGATTTGATCTGTTTCCTCCCTTTCAAGAATGAAAGCTTTGGTAACAAAATATTTCTCAGCTTTATTTTCCTGAATTTTAGAAAGGAGTGATGCTAGCACTAACTACTCATAATCCCTAGGGTTTTTTAGAGGATTATTTTCAGGCTTTTTTTGCCACTCTGGCTGAGTGTTGCCATTTTGTATTGGGCCCCCAAAGAGGAGATCTTTTTCTTTAGATTCTGACACTCATCCTGGTACAATACCCCTTTATTTATTTTGAGAGTCTCACTCTGTCTTCCCAGGTAGCGTGCCTGACATCATCACAGCTCACTGTAACCTCAAATTCCTGGGCTCAAGTGATCTTCCTGCCTCAGCCTCCCAAGTAGCTAGACCACAGGCATGTGCCACTATGTATGGCTAATTTTTCTTTATTTTTAAATTTTCTATTTTTAATAGAAACGGGGTCTTGCTGTTGCTAGGGCTGGTCTCAAACTCCTAAACTCAAGTGATCTTCCTGCCTCAACCTCCCAGAATGTTAGGATTATAGGCAGGAGCCATTATACCTGGTCCTATTGCCTTCTTTGTGTTTCCAAACTGTCCCGTGGAGTAACTGGCGATGTATGGCATTGCCCTCCTAAGTACCTCTCCCTGTCGCCATGGGTCCTGCCATCATCTTGCCTGAGGTTCATTTGCTTTCTTCTAAGAAAGGTGGATTCCGCAACCAACTCCATGGGGAGTTTAAAAGGGCAAGTTCTGTGATGACCACCTCCAGGCCTATTTCCTTGGGATAAATTTCAGGAAGTGGAATTGTTGGCCTAAGAGTCTGTCTTTTACATACTAAAGTGCAAGAGCTCTTTACATATAAAGGTCCCATAACTGGAATATATATGGCAAATATTTTTCTGCTTTACGAAATGACATTTCATTTTGCTCAGAAGCTATTGATAATGTAGTTTACAATTCCTACCCTTGGTATTATTTTTAGAGAGTGCCCTTCAAACACAAAAATTATATAAATATTTACCTAAATTTCTTCTTCTACTTGTAAGGTTTAATTTTTTTACATCTTATCTCTTTAATGCATCTGGAATTTATTTTGATATCTGGATTAAGATAAAAGGCTTACTTAATTTTTTCCAGATAGGTATAAGTAGTTTTCTTGATACATCTAATAATCTTGTTTTTGCTTTTTCATATGAAGTACCACATTTATCCTATATTAAATAGTTATATACACTTGTTCCTGTTTCTGGACTTGTATGTGGCTTCTAAATCTGGTCTGCCTCTTTTTGAGTTAATAGAAAACTGTTTTAACTCTGTAGCATAAGGCACATTAACGTGTGATAACAAAAATAAGCTCTCAAAGTCATTTTTAGATACTATTTTTGATTTTTCTTATTCCTTCAATTAAAATTTACAATTACTTTCACAGGTTAAAAAAATTGTCAGGGTTGTAATTGAGATTGCATTAACATTTATGTTCGCTTGAGGATAACTTACGTGAGTGTTCTATGTCTTCTCCCTCAGAGACATGATCTGCCTTTCCATGGATTCAGAAGTTTTTGACATTTGAAAAAGTAGTAAAGGCTTTTTTTCTAAACGTATTCTTTTACATTTAATTCATAAACATTCCATATATTTTAGGGGGATTTTAAACTTCTTCACATTTCTATTTAATTATTGTCCATGTGTTTGTTCTTTACAACTGTCTGTGTTGGCTGGATGCCTCACTACAATTGCTGATTAGTTCTAAAATATTGCAGACAATTTTCAACTAATATCTTAGTTGAATAAACTCTGAATTTTATTATCTGTGAGGATAATTAAATGCTGTAACTTCATCAATATTTATTCCTCTCTCATCATCCTCTTTTTCTCAGTAACAACAAATGAGAGTGGTGGCCATAAGACTTCTTCTCTTGACTTTAATAGAATTGTCTCCTATTGACACCATTAAGTACGATGTTGGTTATTGGTTTCAAATAGACTTTTTTTTTTTTTATCACATTAAGGAAACACCTGGTTTTGGGTTTCTGAGAATTCTCAATAAAAATAAATGTTGAGTTTTGGCAAATGCCTGTTGTCTGTCTACTGAGATAATTAATGAGAACATCCTGTGTTCATGTGCATTGAGTCAAAGATGCAAGTAGATTTACTACTATCAATCAGCTTAAACTTCTAGAATAAACCCTACTTAATTGTGAGTTTATGCATTAGTATTCAAAACTGACATTTATTTAAAGATTTTTTTCCTTTTCACTTTTTGTCAGTGAAATTACTTGATGTGACTTTCTTATTCTACTTGTTCTAAAATGACTTATTCTTATTTCTTAGACGTTCCGGAGGACTTGCCTATAAAACACTGGGCTTACACATACGATCAATTCATGGTGGGGGGTGGGGGAATCAGGGAGTGGGGGGGTATCGGTGTGCTTCCACTTAATGAGCACAACGTTAGGGTGTATGGCACACCTCCTGGGAGTGGGACACAATTATAAGAGGATTTTACCTAACAAGTGCAAACATTGTAACTTAATTCTTTGCACCCTCAATTAACCTGAAATAATAAGGAAAAAAACATTTGACTTATATAACTTTTGGGAGCTAGTTTTTGGACAACTTTCGTCAATTTTTTCCATGGTATTGGTCTGTTCTAATTTTCTGCATCTCTTTCTTCTCAATTTAATTGCATTAAAAATTTTCGTACTATTACTGCAGAGTTTTACATAATATAATTCTTTTTCTTAATATAATTTTCAAAGTGTGAAAGTCTACCTCTGCATCTGTGTTCAAAGGTGTCTCAGTCTATTTAGGCTATAACAAATTACCATAGACTGGGTGGCTTATAGCCAATAGAAATTTCTTCCTCATAGTGCTAGAGGCTGGGAAGTTCAAGATCAAGGTGCTGACAGATCCTCTGGTGAGTGTCTGGTGAGGGTCCTTTCCCTGATTTGCAGATGTCCATCTTCTGGTTGTACTCTCAGTGAAAATAGAGAGTCCTTCAGGGTCTCTTTTATAAGGACACTAATCCCATCACGAGAGGGCTCCACCCTCATGATCTAATCATCTCCCAAAGGCCCCACCTCCAAAGACCATCACCTTGGGGGTTAGGATTTTAATGATGAATTTGGGGGGAACACAAACTTTTAAACCATAGCAATAAAGGACATGGTTTACATGACAGAAGCAAGAATAAGGGAAGAAGCTGAGACATTCCCACAGCCCTCAGTGTGATGAAACTTGTTGTCTTGAGAAACCCAAGGAGCCGAAGGGTTCCAGCAGCTTGGATCTGTGTCTCTGTTGCTCACATTGATGATGGGGGAGTTTTATGCTGTGAAAATCTCACATGGTTTGGTATAGCCAGGATGGCCCAGGCCATACTGCAGTAACAAGCAATTTCTCACTTATGCTCCATGTCTGACCTGGGTCAGAGGAAGGCTGCTCTCACCAAAGTCTCTCAGGGTCCCAGGCAGACAAAACCTTCCACAATCAACACAGGCCATGGACAGGATGTGAGGAATCATGGCTTGGTGCTTACAGCTTCTGCCCAGGAGCAACACACACCATGTTTACTCACATTCACCTCCACAAAAGACACAGACTTTTTGTGCTTATTAAATCATTTGCCAGAAGTGACTGTTGGTTTTGCTGAGATGTTGCTGTGTAAGAAAAGCAGCCATGAGCTTGGGTAAGTGTAAAAACTGTGAGCTTATCAAAGAAGATTTTTGAGCTATTAACTGTTGGTATAGTAATAGGAATTATTCACTGCAATTAAGCACATCTAGAGCTTTCCCAGGATGGGGATGTATAATGGTGAATTTCATGTATCAAGTTGGTGAGGCTATGGTGCCCAGTACTGGTCTAGGTGTTGCTGTGAAGGTATTTTTTAGGTAAGATTAGTATGTTAATCAGTAGATTTTGAGTAAAGCAGATCATCCTTCACTGTATGTGTAGGCCTCATTCAGTCGGCTGAAGGACTTAAGAGAAAAAGATGAGGTTTCCAGAAAAAGTAATTCAACCTTAGGACTACAGCATTAAGTCTCCTTACTAAATTTCTTGTCTGCCAACCTATCCCAAAGGATTTCAGACCTGCAAGCCTCACAATTGTAGAAAGCAGCCAATCCCGAGAGAGAGAAAGAGAGAGAGAGAAATGCTGTCAGTTCTGATTCTCTGGAGCACCACAAAAGACATAGAGTGACCTTTCTAGAAGTAACTATTTCCTGTCTGCAAGACCACTCCTTAGAGATGCTTCAGAATCAGTGTTTGTTCATTTCTGAGCTAAAAGTCTAGATTTTTCTGAGCTAAATTCTCCTCCTCTCCTCAGTGGAAAAAAAATACATCTACCTATGTATATGCACACAATTTTTCAGGTGATCTCTGTGGGTTCCCAGAACCCTGGAAGCTGGGAACTGTGATCCTTCCCACCCTGGAAAGTTATTTTGTATCACAGAGCCACAGAAGATCCTTACTTTTTGTAGTTTCTCCCCAGTCTGCTGTGACTCTGTTGTACTAGGTGCTATGCACAGAAGAGAGGAGCGGGGCGATGTATGTGAGGAGGCTGGACAGTGGTGGCCCTGGTCACAGGCAGACTGGCCTTAGGAGTGGGGGCCTAATGTTAGCCATGCACAGCTGCAGCTCCCGCCTTGGACAGTCCCCAAGCTATTGCTGCCGCATGCCCTCATGGCTGCACACCTGAAAAGAGTGGAGATGGGTGGTCTGTAAAAAAGGTATAAAGGACCACCAGGACCAAAGAGCAGTTTAAAATATTGCCCTTTAAGAGAAGACAAAAATCAATGTTGGCATCAACCCTACCCAGAGGCCATATACTTCAGAGTATAGTCAGATACAGAGGGCACCACGTGCTGGCTCCTCTCCCCAACACTTGGGCCCTGCCCAAATGAGAGGGTGTGGGCACTGAAGGTCCAGTGACTCCCACAGGCAGACCCATTCTCTGTCACAAATGGAGCTTGGGTAGAGCCTGCATTCCCGTGGCCGTGTGTGGCAGTGGAGGACACTAACCTTAGCTTGACTTCTTGCTGAGTAAGTACAACGTTGTGTGTCTAGAAGAGCTAGCTCAAAGTATCCTTGTAGAACCATCCTAATTGTAGTCATGAAATCCAAAATGACAGACCAACTCTTTTTCATTATTCAGACAAAGAACAGAAAGCTGAAGTGACTTTCTCAGAATTACAGAGTGCTGGGAATAGCACTGAGCTCTCCTTGCTGTTAGTGTAGAATTAAATCAGTTTCTGAACCTGACGTATAACTGGCCCTTCTGTGGACTTTTTGATCCCCTCTAATTCCCTAATGTGTGTTTCAGAATATTTTGGATTTTGTTTTATTTTCTTAAACTAGTAAAGGACCTCTTTATGTTTCCATTCACTTTATTTCAACAGCATTTTTTTTCTTTTAATGAATTTTTTTTTTTCTGGAATTATTTCTACATGAAGGAAGTGTGGTGTAGCATTTGGAAAAAGTCATACATCTGTGGCCTATTTTCCCTGAGTAAGAGAGGCTGAATGGTCTTGAATTAAGAAACTGCCATTTGCCTACTATCAGGCAAGCAGGTCATATAATGAGAAACCAGGCTGAGGGACTAAGGCCTCGGAGGATATAACCCTTCCCTGGCACAAAGCCCCCACCCAGAAAGGTCTGACTCCCTTGTTAGCTTATGTGGAGCCTTCCTCTCTCCTCCATGACCCTTCTCACAATTGCAATAAAACAATTTGTTACATAATTAATCTGTGGACACCTGTCTCATGAAAACATGCAGGCAAAGTAGCCTTCCCCAGTGCATCATCTGCACAAATGCCTGGCTGCCCCTTCACTCCCAGCCTAATGCTTTGCCGGTCACTGTCTTGAAATTCTTAATGATTTTTGAACAAGAGCCCTGAAAGTCATATAGCTGGCCTTGGATCTAAATTTTTCTTGTTTTATGCATTCAAGCCATGAATGCAATCTGTAGATGGTCAACCAGCAGTAATTGTTCAATGTTGTTATGGAATAAACTCACCAAGTGAGCTGGGACAGATAAGACAAACTACAAAGTTTGTTGTATTAGTTAAGGTGGATTCTGGAAAAGAGGAAGACGACCACTGCTTCGGGCCAGGTTCTCAAGAAGCTAACTCTGAGGTGGGGATTTACGTATGGGGATCCTTAGAGAGTCCCCTGGGGAGAGCAACCTGTCAGGGACAGGGAGGGAGCAGGGTGGGCAGGGGAAGAGGTGAGGCTGTGCAGTAGTTGTCACAAGGAAAGCACCTCAGCAATCCCACAGGTGTTCCAAGGCTGGCAGAGTCCTCGGGATTACCCAAACTTGCAGGCTCCAAGCTCAGTTACCAGATGCAGGCTGCCCCAGGAAGGGGGTGTGGCTCTGGCAAGGTGGCTCTCTTCAGCCTGGTGCAGTGGTTCTCAGATGGGCTGATTTCTCCCCCCCACCCAGGGGACATCTGGCAATGCCTGCAGGTGTTTTTGGTTGTCATGACTGGGGAAAGGACATCCAGTGGGTAGACGCCAGGGATGCTGGAACATCCTCCAATACACAGGATGACTCCACAACAAAGAATGACTAGCCCCCAAATGTCAATAATGCAAGGTTGAGAGCCAAATGGAAGTCCCCAGCCAAATGGAAGTCCAGGGAAGGACGAGGGCTCAGCTGTCTGTGTGCAGTGCTCCTAGCACAGCTGGGGAAATGTGCAAGGTCTCTACGCGCAGCCTGGCAGTGCCTGTAGGGGAGACTTGCCTGGCTGGGCCTCACCTCCTGCAGAGGTTCGAGAGCTTCCATGAGCCTGGTGAGGATGTTTTCCCCAGGAGAAGCCTATGTGTAGAAGGCAGCAGGACACACTACAGTCCCAGCTGCTGCAGAGGGGCAGGGCACTGATGGGTGTTGTCCATTCTAGATTTCCCTTGCACTCAACAGGCACCTCTGCAGGCCCTGGCAGCTCACTTAGTGGCACTGTCTCACAATGCCACCCTCAGGTGGGGCTGTAGAGCTGCTATAGCGCATTTTTGGCTGACACACATTGAGCCGAACCTCTGAATAGATTTTGGCATTGTTCCTCCTTCCTGAACTGGCCAGGAGAGACTTCCTCCTTGTGAGGGTCTAGGAGTGGTTGAGGGAGAGGCATTGCTGCCATCCAGTGACATGGGGTCTGGACATCTGCTCATGTGGCTTATCTGGGCCCTCTAGCCTTGCATTCTCCTGATCCCCAGAGTGCCACCTTCATGCTGTGTAAGGATGGCTGGGGCCACCTAACCTTACAACTTGGTGGGTCTGATGGAACTCAGCTGTGATGGGTAGTTCTGGCTTTGCTGTTCCTTGGTGACACTATAGCTCTAGCAGGGTCTAGTACAGTGGTTCTTAACCTTCCTAATGCCCCGACCCTTTAATACAGTTCCTCATGTTGTGGTGACCCCCAACCATAAAATTATTTTCATTGCTACTTCATAACTGTAATTTTGCTACTGTTATGAGTCGTAATATAAATATTTGATATGCAGGATGGTCTTAGGTGACCCCTGTGAAAGGGTCATGACCCACAGGTTGAGAACCGCTGGTCTAGTAGCTCACTAGGAGCTTTTTTCCATGAAGTGTAGAATTGTCCTCTTCAGATAACAGGGTCCTGATCCCAAACCCTCGGGACTAGTAACCCTCCCACTGTGTTAGCTTGCTATATATTCCACATGGATCTTTCCCCACAGAGGCCCCCTCTACTGTAGAGTCTGCTAGATTATGTGGCCACCTGGCAGGGCCACCTCCTTGCACCACAGCCTGCTCTATACCCCAGCCAAGGCTGACAGCCTTTTGTATCATACAGCATAGTGGACTGAATTATGTTGACCCTCCAAAGAGATAGCCAATTCCTAACCCCACTGCCTATGAATGTGATGTTATTTGGAAATAATATCTTTGCAGATATGACTAAAGTGTGGCTCCTGAAATGAGATCATTCCCAATTTAGCAAAGATCCTAACTACGACAAATGTCCTTATAAACAAAAGGAGAGGGTGACTTGAAACATTCAGAAATACACAGGGAGAAAGGCCATGTGAAGATGGAGGCAGAGATTGGAGGGTTGCTACTATAAGCCAAGGAACACCAGGAGCCACAAGCTAAACAGAAGGGTCTTTCCCCAGAGTCTTTGGAGGGAGCTGGGCCCTGCCAACACCTTGATTTTTAGACTTCTGGCTTCTACAACTGTGAGAGAACAGATGTCTGTTGTTTTAAGCCAATCGGTCTGTGGTGATTTATTACAGCAGCCCTAGGAAATTCGATATACCTGGACTAGGTGTGGAATATGCTATCTCCAAAACTTCTCAGGCACAGTGCCTCCTTCTTTGTGGTGTGAGGTGTGAGATGCAATAATGTGTCCTTAACTTTGGAGGGATGTCTTGGCATGCCCATACCCCTAGATCCTCAAGCTTTTACCTACATGGTGGCCCCTACCTACATCATCACAGAGTTTATTTCCCACCTCGTAGAGTGCATATGTCTTACCATAGCCTCCAATAGACTTGTTATGTCTTGCTTACTGGCTCTAATTAGCAGGGATTCACCCACATGGTAGGCCAGTGTGAGGCTCTGTGGGTGTCCAAATGGCCTGGGTCTCCCTAGGCTACATCATGACAGAGGGTAGAAGAACTGTCATAGCTCTGTGGTAGAATTGTACACCACTGTCTGTTCCAGAGGAATGTGGGTTATTTTTGATACTTCCTAAAGATTGGAAAAGAAGATCAACAGCTGTATTGTTAATCTGCTTCTACAAAGATACCACGTCAGGCACAGGGACTGCAGTTGCGCAGTGACTTGGTTGAGTTCTCAGTAGTTCACTGCTGTCTTCCAAGGCATGTTTTGGTCTTCTAGGGAACAATTGGTGGATTACACAGAGATGGGATGGAGGACTACTAACCTTACAACCTTCAGGTTTATAATGGTGCTTCTTACCTCTGCCATTCCCTGACACACAATATTGTTCCTAATTTATTTTTTCACAGAGAGCTAGGAAGCCTCAGAGGCTTCACATTGGCTTTCCCCACTTCTGTATCTCTTATTCCACAGGCTGATGAACCAAAGCAAGAATTATGCAAATTATCAAATATGTCCATTCTGATAATACATTTGAGGAGGGGGAAAATGACTATGAGTGAGTCTGTGGGCCCAGTGGATTCCATTCCATGCCTGGTCTCCATATGCTCCATTCTATTGAGATGGGGCTGAGAACACAATGACATTTGGGATCCCTGGGTATTAATGACAATGTGAATCTTGTGTCCAATCATCCTCAAAATATTTGGGTATTTTTATTTCCCAGAGTTCAGTTGTCTGAGTAAATGCCTCTAGGTCCCTTTAGAGAAGGACAAGGAACCATCATATGTGCTTGTCATGGTATTAAGGTCTTCATCCTGGTGGCCTGACCCTTCTTTAGTCAACAGGCGCAAGAGTTGAAGCAGGTAAAGAGAATCTTGACTTTTTATGGAGACAACTGTCCTTAGGCTTGTGGGCATCTATATGAAATCTGTTGGTTCCTGATTGAGTGATCAGTCCTCTTGCTAGCTGCACTCATTCTTGCCCTAGGGATGTCTTATCGGTAGTCACCTCCATAGTTGCCTATAAGATGGGCCTTCTGCTTGCTCCTCTAATCTTACCACTCTTCAGGATAACTGATGCTGGGACAATCTCCTCTGGCCTCTGCTGTTCCAGGGGTCTCCTTGCTGTCATCATCCAGGAACTCCATTCTGCAACAGACCCCCAGGAATAACCCTTGTGTATAGGGAGGCTGCTTCCAAGCTTCTCAAAGGTGCTATGGTCCAATACAATAGTGCTCCTCAATTCTAAAGTAAATAGAGATGCTGCAAGTCCCTCCTGCAGAACATGATCACTTGGGGGGCTTTCTGGCCTTACCTTTAAATCCTTTTTTCCTCCAGGTGCTGTGTAATTTGGGCCTTTCTACTTCACATGGTGTAGACCACTTCTTCTTCAAGCTGCCATACTAGCACCATCTCAGAGGTCCTGGGCAAGGTGTTAAGTCTTGCATCCCTGTATCCAGATTGTCTTCTTCTGTGGCTTTGGCTCCAAAACCCTCGACATCCAGTCCCACCATCCTCTCCCAAGCCCTGCAGCCCATGCTGCCTGTGCCCCATAGCTGTCTTCAGGACAAACTCTGACCTACTCTCCTGGGCCGAGCACACGTCCAGCCAGGTTGTGCCAGGACTTAACCATAGGGAGTGGTCTGGGGTGGCCAGACAGTCAGGGCAAATCTGCAACGGGCATGTGTGGTCATACAGGGAAGAGGCCTCTGCATTGTCTGCACAAAGGGAAGGCAAATAGGGCTCAAATGAGAAGAAAAGGGTTGCTTCTGGCAGCCCAGTGAGTTCAAAGGAATATGGGAATTCAAAACTTCCAAGTGTTCCACCCAAATGTCCCCAACTTATGACCAAGGGTCCCACTCTTTTCCACACAGGTACTTGGCCCTGGCTTAGCAGACCTGCCTAGGTCTACAATCCAGCTTCTCTAATCATTCTGATGCTTAGTTCTGAGCTTAGCACTGGCCTCTGCTATCCTTTTGCCACAGGACATAGGAGTCTTTTCCTATTTGATCATTGTGGCCTTGGGCCCTCAGGCCCAGCAGTTCACTGCTAGGTGCTCCCTTTCAGCCTTTCATCTTGCTTTCTGAAGAACCTACCCCCTTTAACAATAATCTTTCCCTACTACTGTCCTTGTATTTCCTAGTTCCTCTATATTTCTCAAGCACTTGATATATAGATAGTGCTTTGGTGCCCTTCTTCCCATCTCCATGCCATCCCTCCACTCCAGGGTAAGCTTCATCACCCCACACTATTCTGGTACCCACCTACCACCAGTGATGGACTCATACTGACAGAGGCAGGCATGCAGCACTGGAATACCCTTGGCGTTTGCGTCCTCAGTAGTCCAGGGGCCAGCAGGTGCCAATTAGGTCCCCAGGAATCAGGCCCTGAGGTGAGGAGCATACAGGAGCTCCTTAGGGAGTACTTTCAGGAGAGACTCCTACAAAAGCAGGGGATAGTGCAGGATTGAGCAAGAATGAAGATCTGAGCCCATCAAAGACTGGGATGTCCTGAAGAGCTGTCCCTAGCTGGGGTAAGAAGGACAAGCCCTAATACCTTGCATCAACAGTCATCTGGATGCAGGCTGTTCCCAACAAGAGGGCAGGAACCTTGGGTGAGGTGGCTGTCTTCAGCCTAGAGTAATTCCTAGACAGGGCTAACAGCTGAGCTCTGCCAGCCCAGGAACACCAACAGCCGCAATAAAATAATAATAATGATAATATATCATTATAAGAATGTAATTATATGTTATATACCATGATATGTATATTATGTGTATATTCTATGATAATGTATAACACATTATATGTTATTGTACTGTATTATATGGTATTTGTAAAAATTAACATAAGCAGAAGCAGTAGAAGCTGTATAACATTAGATATTACTGTGTACTATGCAATATTATAGATATTATATTTTAAATTATATATCATGATATGTTATATCCCATTGACTTTTATTGACAGTTATTTAGTTATTAAGAACCAGATGTCTCCAAGATCTCAGGATCAAAAATGTCCTCAATTTGGAGGTGAAATGACCAGCAGCAGCATCTCACATTGCCAGAGTCAAAAGGTACATCAGAAAGTATTCTCCTAGTTCTCATTAACTGGCTCCTAAACTCTGGCAGGAAAACATCTTATTCCCCTACCTTAGGAAAAGCTCGTGCCAGGCAGTCAATGAGCACAAATTTCTGCACATTTTTCAGACACCCTTGTTGGCTCCAGCACTGGTGGCACATGGCTGGGTCACAGCAATAAAAGTCTGGCAAGCTCCCAAGAACATGCTCCTCTCAGACCCAGGGAAAAGCACCACTTTATGGTCACCAGCAATGATCTGGAGACTGTAATTTTAAAACACTGTATAGTCAATTCTCAACATCCATGGGTGATCGTCTAAAAGGCACTAATATTTGGCTCCACAAAGCATTGTGTTTGAGGGAGAGAAGAGATGATCTTTGCTTTGAGCTGTTTTAATTTTTGTCTTTTGCAGATTTTCCAACTCAATTATATTTTGTTTAGATGAATTGTGAAGTTACACTTTGTTCTCTCAGCACTCCCTGGCTGAAAGATGCAGAGAATAGCCAGAAGATAGCACAGAGTTAAAGTTAGATAAAGATAAAAGTCCTGCTGATAACCAAGACTTTGCTATTGAATTTCTGGGATTAGTGTCTGGTACAAGGGAAGACTGTTTTAGTTTAAGCCCACAAATGTGCCTATGTCTTGAGACTATCTAACATAAGTTTTGCAGGGTTGCCAAATAGTAAGACTTTTGCAGCCTTTACCATTTGAGGTAGAGGTAAAGGTATATATGCAGCAACAGCACTATTTCCCTCTAGCATAGGCTACTATCCATGTGCAGAAGAGTGACGTTAAACACCTACCTCTCAAAAATATAAAAATCAATGCAAAATGAATAAAAACCTAAATATAAGACCTAAAACTTAAAACTACTGGAAGAAAACAGGGAAAACTCTTCAGGACATTGGTCTGGGAAAAATTTTATGAATAAGACCTCAAAAGCACAGATACAAAAGCAAAAATAAACAAATGGGACTGTATCAGACTAAAAAGCTTCCACACAGCAACGGAAACAATCAACAGAGTAAAAAGACAACCTACAGAATGGGAGAAAATATTTTCAAACCATTTATTCAACAGGGACTTAATATCCAAAATATTCAAGGAACTCAAACATCTCAATAGCAAACAAACAATCATATTAAAAAATGGGCAAATGATTTGAACAGACATTTCTTAAAAGAAGACATACAAATGGCCAACAAATAAATGAAAAAATGCACAACATCACAAATCATCAAGGAAATGCTAACCAAAACCCCAGTGTGGTATCATCTCACCCCACTTACGACGACTATTATCAAAAAGACAAAAAAAGAAATACACACAAACAAGTGGCAAGGATGCAGAGAAAAGGGAACTCTAATATGCTGTTGGTGGGGATGTAAACTAGTGCAACCATTATGGAGAATGGTATGAAGGTACCTGAAAAAATTACAAACAAAATTCAGCAATCCCACTACTCGGCATTTATCCAAAGGAAAGGAAATCAGTATATCGAAGAGACATCTGCACCTCCATGTTTACTGCAACTTTATTTACATTAGTCAATATATGGAGTCAATCTAATTGTCCAATAACAGATGAGTGGATAAAGAAAATGTGGTTTTTATACGTAGAGAGATACCATTCAGCAATTTTAAAGAATAAAATTCTGTCATTTGTAGCAACATTGATGGAATTGGAGCATGTTATTCTACTGAAATAAGCCAGGTACGGAAAGTAAAGCATCCCATGTTCTCATTCATAAGTAGAAATGTTGATCTCATAAAAGTATTATAAAAAGGACAGAGGACACTAGAAGCTGAGAAGGGTAGGGAAGGAAGGGATAGGGAGAGATTTGTTAAAGGATACCAAGTCACAGCCAGATAGATGGAATAGCTGTAGTGTTCTACAGCACTGTAGGATTACCATATTTAACAACAATGTACTATATAATTTCAAAAGCTAAAAGGAAGATACTGGATGTCCCCAAAACAAAGAAGATGATGAATATGCTATTAACAATAATCACCCTGATCTGATCACCATGCATTGTATGTATTAAAATATCACTATGTACCCTATAAGTATCTACAATCATTATGCATTAATTAAAATTTTTTAAAATAAAAGTAAAAAAAGAAAATCATTGAAGAGAAAGGATATCCACCTGCAAAAGTTTCCGATTCAGATGCAAGTGCCCTATTCTGACTCTCACTTCTGCCTGTGAGACAAGACAGTTGCCCCTGTCCTGACTGGGTTTTCATTATAGAGGCTACAAATGTAATTTTGAAAGCTGACATCTTTAATAGGAGGGTGTGACCCAGAAGCCTACCCTGAGACAATCATTTATGTTTCCTTGCCTGCTCGCGGGCTAAGTCCAGTAGTAATTTGCACAAAAAGCACAGATTAGAATGCAAACATTCCCCCTTCCAACTCACACCAACCTCCATCTCCTATTGGCTACTGAAACCAAAACACTGAGTTTAGCTGAAAACCTCTACTATATCATGTGCCTGATTATTCCACCATTCTTGATTTGTTTTGTTTTATTGCTGTTGCCATTTTGTTTTGCTTTTCTTTTTAGTGGAAGGACCCCTTCTTTGAAGCATCCTTTTCTTCCACTTTTCCAGTGAAAGCCCAAACCACGGTCTTTCTACCCCAAATGTGCCTTTCTGATTGCTTTTCTCCCCACTGTGGTCTAAACCCATGGCTGACAGGGATAGTGCTGGGCTGGAGATGTGAATTGCTGACTGGGTTTGTTCATTGTCATCAGGTTAGAGACAGGAGAGAGGGAGACTCAGGATGTAGTGTAGATCATTGTTGAGTTGTGGGGTAATCTTTGTAGCCGTGCCCAGATTCTATACAATGGTGCATTTTAGAGATAGGAAAGTAAATAAGGAAGAAATGAATCAATCAAATGCGATAAGTATCAGGGCCTGAGGGTGATTAACACAACAATAGGACAAGCAAGAGTCCCAGACTGGGAAACCAGCTAGGGATGTAAGGGCTGTTTTTGCTTGTCTTTCCATTTAGCACGACATACCAAAAGAATATTAGAATACTTTGGTTCATTTTTGCTGCCCTTAATTCCCTTTTATTGGTTTCTCTTTCAACTTCACCTTTAGTTCCGTTTTCTTTGGTGAGAAATGGTTCTGGAATTTAGATTCTGAAATGAAGGGACTCTCTGTTTTGTTCCTGGATCAAATAAAATCATCAAATGTCCAACACCAAGTGCTACTACTTGGTATCTTTCTTCCACTCTCTTTTAATTCCTTCTCCCTTGGAGTCTGAAATCCTGAATCTAAGAGCTGTGTTTCCCCATCAACACTTCTCTCACCTACTTTACAAATTCCCCAAGGCCAAATCACATTATCCTGTCCTTCGTTGAGGTGAAAGGTGATTGAATGACTATGTCCCCTTTCCTGGGTGGCTCTTCCTCCTTTTTCTCAGGCCCATGGTTAGTCACTAGAGATATGAAGGCCCCATTTCTTCCTCCTCCACGTAGACAAATCTGAAGTTTACCAAATTACAGCTATTTACTCAGCTGGTATTCGTCCAGCAGTGTCGTGTGTGCATGTGCATGCACATGTTCGTGTGTGTGTGATGTGGAGAGATGTCCACTAGGACAGCACGCAATAGAAAGATATCATTGTCTTCACCCTTTAAGAACTTGATTCAGAATTAGTAAACAGTGGTATACATATTCCATGGAATACTATTTAGCCATAAAAAGATGGAGACTTTATATCTTTTATATTAACCTGGATGGAATTGAAAAACATTATACTTAGTAATGTATTACAAGAATGGAAAAGCAAGTATCCAGTGTATTCAATATAATATGAAACCAGTAGATGAATAAATACATGCCCACACAAGAGAAAAACACAAACTCAAGTAGGGGGATGGAGGAGAGGGGCAGAAGGAAGGGGATTGATAAGCTCTCAACTAACAGGCACAATGTAGGGGTATATGTCTCCCTTGAGTGAGGAACACAACTATAACTTGGACTCTACCTAACAAATGCAGTGTAACTTAATCATCTGTACCCTTATATTAAACTAAAAAAAAAAAAAAAAAAAAAAGAAATTATGTTTCAATAGAGTAGACAAGATGGCTATGTTAAAGCAAACCAACCAAGAAGGAAAAGTTAAAATGGAAGAATAAGAAAAGTAAAGTAATGACAACAAGAATTTGTTGTGATTCTTAATTAATTGCCAGGCATTATATTCAGCAGATGGTATGAGAGATCTTAATTAATTCTCTCTACAACCTTATAAGTTAGGAAATATGATTAGTCCCCTTTTACAGATAATGAAGATAATGAAAGCTCTGAAATGTTAAGTGAGTTACCAAAATTGCACAGCTAATACTTACAGTTGACATCTGGTTCAGGGGCCTGAGTTTATAACCATGGCTATGGCCTTGCTGTGAGTGAAGAAGAATCTCAGAGCAGGTACCAATGAGAAGAACCGACACGAGTTAGAGGTTGTACAGCTAAGCTGGGCTTTGAGAGATAGGCAAAGTTCAGAGGGACAAAGGAAATTTCATGACTCAGGTGGCAAGACAGATTGAAAGCATTTTGAAAGGGAATAGCAAAGGCCAGGAAAGACAAGGTCGGAGGCTTGGGCACAGAGGCAGTTCCAAGACCTGGGAATCGATGTGGCAGGCCATTACATTCTGGACAGGAGCAGGCCACATTGTGAGCTGTGGGCTCTGGCTCACTGGGAGTTCAGGAGACACCAGAGGCTGAGCCATGTGGTGCCGTCCTCGCCGGGCTGTTTTCTGCAGGATGAAGCAATAGGGTGTCCCCTTGGCTAGCTCAATTTTGGGTTTAGTTCTCCTTTTTGAAATTCCTTTTCTTTTCCAGTAACTTTAATTTGGTTCACTTTTGTGAGCAATGACTTTGAAATTGTGACTCACAAAGGTCAGAGAGAGAGAGACATGGAGATTGATGATCACCAACAGGGCTGGGACAGATTCCTCATGAAGGGGAGAAAGTGAAGGCCTTGCTCTGGGTGTCTGCAAGTGTGGTTTTGCTGACAGAATTAGGCCAAGAAGGCAGTTTGGGGGAGGATAACCTCAGTTTTGGATAAATTGAGTCAGAAATGACATCAGAAATCCAAATGGAGTGGCCTAGTCAGAAGCCTGAGGTATGGTGAGATCAGGCCAAGGCAGAGAATACAGACTTGTTATTTTTTTCCTCTTTATTTCCAAGAAGTTCCATATTGCCACTCCCACACTTACCTTTTTTTTTTCCTGTTAAATATGGCTACTAGATTTTTCCAGAGCCATCCAGACACTTCCATAATCCCAGCTCCCTCTAGCCCTGCCCACACAGCCCTGTCTCCATCACTAGCCTGGTAACACTGCCCTCTTGGGACAGCACTGCTGACTCCTCTCAGGAATGTCTCTGCGGCAACTCCAGACTCCCTGGGTGCTTTAGGAACATAGTTCGTTATGGATGATCTGGTCTGTCCAAGCCCTGCTATCTGCAGAGAAGGGACTCTGACTTCATTTAGGTCTGTAATGATGCACTATCCTGTCAGGGTTGCCTGCCAAAATCCGAGCAGAAACACACAGTGACAATTTCTATTCACTGATAATATTGTGTGTGGCTGGCTGCAGACTGCAAATGTGGATCTCATCAGTACCACTGAACTCACTCCCCAAACACGGCTGCAATGTATGACTGCACAGGCTGTGCTGGCCAGAGCTCGGGTCCTGGGCTCTGTGGCGGTAGGAGCTGTGAACACACTGACTGAATGTGGGCCCTGTCAGAAACACTTCATCTGTCAGCCTGCAGCCCACCAACCCCATGGAAACCTTTTGGTTCTGAGACACCATGTATACACTTCCTGTGTTCCTGCATTTAGGAGCCTCCCACCAGCCCCTCCAGCCCAGGGAAGGTGGATTCCACCTCTGAAAATAGGTCAATAGGTTAGAGAAACCCAGTATTAAACAAAAACGATGAGAGGCCATTATTTTGGATTGAATTCCTGTCTTAGGCCCCAGCAGACCAGCGCAAACCAGAATGGAGTCACCCCTACTAAATGCCACATCATTAAACTGAAACTGTAAGGAAGCAGGTAGATCCCCATACAGAGTAGTTTCTCCCTTAAACAGGAGATCCCAGTCTACCTTAGTGAGTTTAATAATGAAGTTACACTTTTTAACTCTTGCAAAGAGTTAAATGGTGCTAACCAGTCAGTGTTTTTTCTATTAGTCTGTTTCCCTGTTCCCACCTTACAAAACCCATTTGTCTACCATTGCCACGTGGGAGCTTGCCCTGATTCATGACTTGTGAATAAAATCCCATTTGGTGTATAACTGAATCTTTGTAATTTTATCTTTTTACAATGGGTAGGTTTTATGTGTGGACCTGGGGCTGGAGCTGAGGTAGGCTCAGGCCCTGCAGGTGAAGCTCCGCAGACCAGGGCGGCCAGAGGTCATGCGGCTTCTTGGAGCAACACAGTAGCTGCACCAGCACCTGGGTTCCTCTAACCACAATGAGACAACAGAACACTGAAGCTGGAAGTGGCCCCAGAAATCATCTCACCCAGCCGTCTGCTTAGACAGGCAAAACTCTGAATGAAGCTCAGAAAGGATCTACAACTTGTCTTAGTAGGAATAGAAGAGAGAACTTTGACCTAAGTATCTGGAATGCCTTCCTTACCTCCAACCCCCTTTTCAAATTCTTTTCAAAAGAATCAGGAAGTGAGATTAATAATTTTTCAGAGTTTATAATCACTTTATAAAATAGAATTTCAGATTTCTTGGTGGCAGCAGAGATGACATCATCCTCTCCTTCTCATAGTGCTGAGATCCCTCCCTGGCAGGTTATTCCCAAACAACAGATGCACTCTTTTCTAAACTTTTACATGAGTTCTCTGTAGCTGTGTGGTGTCTGTCCTTTTCAAGAAAACAGGGTGGGCATGACTCCACCTTGCAAGAAACAGCTGGTTTCTACTCTGGAGGATGAGTCAAGAGAATTGCTTAAGCCCAAGAATTTGAGGTTGCTGTGAGCTGTGACGTCATAGCATTCTACTGAGGGCAACATAGTGAGACTCTGTCTCAAAAAAAAAAAAAAAAGAAAGAAAGAAAGAAAAGAAATGGCTGGTTCACAGGTACCTCTTTGGTTACTTTTCTTCTCATCTATAAAATCACAGCATTAGATTAGATAACTGCTCATGTTCTCCAAGCTTTCAAATTGTATTGTTCAGTAAAATCAAAGTGGCCTTTAGTCTTCCTGGGAAGTCCTTAGCCGTAGCAAATCTTTTTTTTTTTTTTTTTTTTTTTTGAGACAGAGCCTCAAGCTGTCACCTGGATAGAGTGCTGTGGCATCATAGCTCACAGCAACCTCCAATTCCTGGGAGAATTGTTGTTTGGCGGGCCCAGGCTGGATTCGAACCCGCCAGCTCAGGTGTACGTGGCTGGCACCTTAGCCCGTTGAGCCACAGACGCCAAGCCATCCACAGCAAATCTTACATGTGATAACACTCAAAGCC
This sequence comes from Perodicticus potto, assembly GCA_963574655.1. Classification (NCBI taxonomy): domain Eukaryota; kingdom Metazoa; phylum Chordata; class Mammalia; order Primates; family Lorisidae; genus Perodicticus; species Perodicticus potto. Next base: position 24,739 of record CAUYRH010050672.1, on the reverse strand, counting down.
AACAAGGGTGGCAGAGGCCCTGGAACTCTCGTGGACTGCAAACGCATTGGCTCTTTCTAGAAATTGGCCCAGCAATGTGTATAAAGAAATTTAAAATGACATACATCTTTTTAATCTTCTAAGAATCTATTCTGGAAAATAATCTAAAGTGCATATAAGATATATCTATAAGTGTAGTTATTATTATAACATTATTTGGAGAAGCAGAAAATTAGAAACTGTTTCATGTCCAACATAAGGCAGTGGTGAAATCCAGCCATGTTGACAATATTATGCAGTTATTAGAAACTATGTTTTCCTGTTCTACCTTTGCCTATTACTGATTACACTAATCAGATTTATGTTTTCCAGAAAGGTCATCAAGCCACACGCAATAAAGATGGTTCCAGTCCAAGAACCCCTGTATCACTCTCCCCCCGGAGAAACCCCAACTGCCCCCTTCTATCATCGCCCGACCCAGCAGGAAGCAGTTAGATCGAGTCTTCGCCCCTTTTCCCTAACAGCAGTTGGGGTTTCTACTCGGAGAGGGAGAATTGATGCAGGACATCTGGCACCCTGGCCAGCTCGGCGGAGCCGGCGGACCTGCCGCCTCCTCATTGATGGTGTTGGTGCTGCGGCGGCCGGCTGAGGAGCCAGCGGGCTGGATGACGGGCAGGGAGGGGGACCTACAACGCCCACCAGAGGCTCCAATAGCCAAAGGGGCTGGACAACTGCTGAGGAGACACCTGTGCCTTGGTGTCTCCTTCACTTTGCACTTGGGACTGAATGTGGAATCCTCATTTCCTATGCCTAGGTCAGTTTCTTGTGAATTTCCTAGGGCTGAATTCCATGGATGGACTGTGTCCATTCATTGATGCACTCATTCACCTTCCCCCCCGGCGGAAGGGACTGCATTCATTCGTTTCCTGGCCAAGGAATCCATACACCTATATATACCCTGAAGCTAGAGGCCTAGAGGAGGAGACGGGGAAAGACCAGGAGAGGAACGGAGAGAGCTTCTCTTTCCCTACTTGAAATCTCTCCCACTACCAGGAGCTTTGGTGTTTTCTGTATTCTTTTCTGTAAATCAATTCTGTCTTATCACAGACGGGTGGGGGGGTGGAAATAATGTAATGAAGAATAATAAAATACATTTAAAAAAAAAAAAAAAAAAGAAAGAGACATGAGACACAGAATAGAATTAAAGGTGGAATTCCAGCAATGGCACCAAGTGTTTGCTCCACTCTACTTTTATTGAAGTCTATTTGCCCAGAGGGCAAGATGAGGGGGGGAACAAGGACACCAGCAGTTTCTCTGATTGAGTATATCAGCTCCTATTGTTATTATTGTTAACCTTAAGGGTAGCCTTGAGAAATCTTGTATATTGGGAGAGCCTCCTACTTGAGATCGCATACAGATTTCTAGGGAGGTGTTAAACTCCGCTAGTTCCCTGTGGAGTAAAATGCTATCGGTGTTAATCTCTTCTGAGTTATTGGTGGGAGGGATGAATTTTCCCCGCCATCATCACCACAGAAGATCTTCCTCTGCGATAAGGGATATAAGCTCTTCTGCTCATATCTCAGGGCTTGAGTTACTCCCTGATCTCTGCCCCAAGCAAATGCAAATCTCTACAATGGGTATCCGGTTTGCCTTTTTACTAGGCAGGAGACAACCCAGTTCATGTATCTTTCTAGGTCTTGTCATAGCTTCTTCTATGACCATTTTTCCCCAGAGTGCTAATAGACCCACCAGAGGTATTTGTAAGCTGTATCCCCATCAGGCTAGAATTTCAGAAAAGGCAGGAAGCTTGCTAGCAATGGGTAGCTTAAATGTAAACTAGCTGACTTTTCTTTGTTTCAATTCACTCAGCTTACTTTTTAATTTTCCTCTTTTTCTGGGGGTGCTTTCCTTTGCCAAGAATGGGATCTTTAGTCCCCATTCTCCCTGCAGGGAATAAAAAGTGGATGCAACATATTTAGGTTTGGTAAATCTGTATTTTTGTACATTCATATTACTTTAACATGAGTTACAAAGACAATTTTTAAAAACCTACACCAGTTGGTATAGTTTAAGTAAGAGGCTGGGCACAAAAGTTTCATTTGGTTTTGTTTTCCCAGAAATTTGAAGAAAGGTGTTTTTATCTTCCTGGTGATTTGCTGACTATATGTGTATGTTTATCCTCATTTTGTGCCAAGTTTACTAATTATATAATATACTTCTAATTCTTAGACAATCTTTCAAGAACAGCTATTGCTAGGCCCACTTTATAGATGGGCAACCTGGAGCTCAGGGTAGGTATATCATTTATTCAATGTCATTTGGATGGAAAGTGGCAGATGTAGGAGTCAATCTAAATTCTAAGTGGTTATGCTTTCTTTACTACATATACTGCCTGGAAGGAAGTGTCTGGAATATAATATCCAGATGGTTTATGCCAGGAATATACGTGTTCAATGAGAAAGTAGTTTCTGAAAGGTTTTCTCCATAAAACGTGGAGGAAGAGTAGACTAACACCAGTTGACATAGTGGTGCCTTTGTGTGAATGTAAAAAGCCACCCCCTCCTGGTAGGTGCAGCCCAACACTCAAGTGGCTTGGGGAGTGCAGAAGGGGATGACCCTACCATCTCTCACCTAGCCCTCTCTGCCATAGGAAGCAAATTGCATGTAGCCACCCTATGGCTAGGAGAAGGTAGGCACTGGGGCTGGAAGAGGGTGCAGACCAGGGAAGGCTGCATTATGTAGTACTATCATTTATTGTACGATCTTCCAATATTTACATTTCTCTTTCTTTATTTTCTTTTGCAAATAGTTTAGTAGGTAGTAGAAAACTTTCCTACTGTTGAAGTGGTTTAGCTTTATTTTTAGATGCCAAATTCAGTTAGAGAGACTGACCGCACTTCCCAGGGCTGGTCTGGCTGAAAGCCAGGGCAGAAGTAATGCATCATTCTTATGGTGACTAAGTTGTCCCAAATAAAGTTCAAGTTGGCTTATCTTAACAGTATTCACTTCTAATAACTTGGCACCAATCTGATGCATGCCCTTGACTGGCTGCTGTTTCTCTGTGTCTTTACCTCCTCCACTTCTTTTTCCTCTGCTAGGTCTCTGCCTAAATTATAATTAATCTTCAATGTGTGGGCTTTGGTTAATAATAATAATCATACAAAGATGGACAGGAAAGAAAAGAAGGAGGATGGAAGAGGAAAAAGACAACAAAATCACATGGACAAAGATATTATAGTTTTGTTTCAAAGGGGAGGAGGAAGGAAGAGAGACTAGTGCTAAGAGAACGATATTTAAACAACTTTAAATTGACAGTTCCAGGTCAAAGGCAACTTTGCACGTGAAAGCAAACTCAAATCATTTGTAAAGATTTCACATTTAGCATGCCCCATCACATTTACTAGTAAGAACAGACTTATTGGATACATGTTAGCAGATGCCCATTTTATAGAGGAAGAAATCGAGGTTAGAGAGGTTAGGTAACTTGTTCAAGGCCACCTAGAATCAAGTTTGTATTTGAATGCTCCGGTCCCAAGGACAGTGAGCAGAGGAAAGGGAATCCAGTGATTGGCTGGATTGTGCACAACTATAGAGACAGGACTCAGAATCCCCATCAGCCCTCCTAAGGTTCAAGCTGGTGATAGCTCTATCCTACCACTTGCAGATTTTTATAAACTTGGGGGTAGGACCGAGCCCAGAATTGGACATGATAGGTGTTCATAAGTGTTAGTTTTATGAACAGGTGAATTAACTTCTGTATTGGAAAAATAAATGAGTCATGTTGCAAATATATGAGAAAAAGTGGTGGGTGAACAGCAGAGAGAGGCACGGGGAGAGACACAGGGAGGTGAAAGCCATGGAGGAGAAAATGAGCTTATCTGTCCAGCTGCACAGAATGTCTCCTATACCCGAGCGAGAGAACCATTAGCAACTTTTGGCATCAAATTGTAGGATGTGGGGAAAGGCCTATTAAAGGTCGAGTCATGGCTAGGATGGAGGTACAGTCCAATCCACCTTGGAAAACTCTGATGAGGCTTCTGGAGGGTGGTGGCTAATTTATTCCATCTCTTTTGTTCCCCCATTAGAAATAGAGAGATGTGCAGGTCAGCTGGCTGGGCCAATAAGCAGGGTGGGAGGCCGTGGTCTGGCGGTAAGGATGCTAGCAGGCTCCTTCTTCTTTTAAGCTGGGAATTAAGCTGGTTTTAAAAAGATTAACATAACAACCAAAATAAAATAATAAAAAACAAGTTCCGGCATATAAAGTACTGGTTCTGTCTGTCTCTTTCTCAGTTTCTCTCTCTCTCTCCCCTCCTTCCTCTCTCTCTTTCTCTTTTTTCCCCTGCTCCACTCTGCTTTTATTCCTTTTATTGCAATTTATTTGTGATCCCAGTGAGCCATTTCAGCAGAAGCTGGAGGCCTTGCTGATGAATGCACACCTCAGGTGCTGCAGGGCCTCCCAAAGTGTGTATTAATCAGCCCCACAACACCATCTGTCATGATTTAGGCTTCATTAGAAAATGTGCATTAAAAAAAAAGGAGGAGGGAGAAGCATTCAAGGGAACAGCTCCTTGGGCAAGTGCAGGATCTCTGGCCCTCCCCTGGGGAAGAAGCTCGGGCCCTCTGGCAATCGCAGTTCCAGGTCAAAGGGAAAAAGAGACCTCTGTCCTAGAGTTGATGTGACAGAGCAGTGGCTCTGAGGACCACTGGGCCTGGCCAGATGATGGTAGCAAGGATGGGCTGAGCCATTTCAACCAGCTTTTCCAGAAAAGTCACCAGGACACACTTCCATACACTGGGAAGAAATGAACAGAGAACTAGGTCTTCTGACTTCCCACATTAGACCCACTGCCCTCCCATCGCCCTCAGAAAAACAAGCAGACTAGGTTCACCAGTTAATTCACTTACAGTAGTCAGGCACATATCACTTTTGCAAAGTTGAAAACAAACTGAGGCTCAGGGCCTGTACTCAGTGGTTAGGGTGCCAGCCATGTGCACCAGGGCTGGTGGGTTTGAACCTGGCCTGGGCCTGCCAAACAACAATGACAACAACAACAACAAAAATAGCCGGCTATTGTAGTAGGTGCCTGTAGTCCCAGCTATTTGGGAGGCTGTGGCAAGAGAATCTCTTAAGCCCAAGAGTTTAAGGTTTCTGTGAGGGTGACATAGTGAGACTATGTCTTAAAAAAAAAAAAAAAAAAAGAAAGAAAAGAAAAGAAACCAAAATTCACTTTGGATCCAGACCCTCCCACCCAAGAGAAAGGTTGACCAGGTTACAAAAGCCTTGATTTTCCATCCCTGATATTTCTCCTGTAAACTGGGTGTTGGAGAGATGGTAGAGCAATCCTAAGCCACTGTTAGCTTTTTGTAGGACACCAGAATATGCCACCCCAAAAGGTCCCTGTTTGGCATAAAGATTATTTTTGAGCTAAAGGAAACTGAAATGAAGCAAATGCCAAAAAAGCTCTCTCCCCTCCCATAATGGCAGGGCACAAATATACAAAGACAAACGTGTCCCTTCTCCCCTCTGCCAGGAGGGATAAAAGTCGATCACCAAAACAATTTTGAATCTTTATCAGTGAGAGGATAGGAACAGGGATTCCTCTTCTGGAGACACAGCGGAGTCTACGTGACAACTTCATTAACCAGCCTTATCCACAAAACACAGTCACGCAGTGCCTAAAGTCCCATGAGATTATAATGGTGTATCATTTTTAAAATCTTCCACATGGCATTTTTACTGTGTCTTTTCTAAGTTCGGGCATGTTTAGATGCACAAATACTTAACACCGTATTGCAGCTGCCTGTGTGGAGCAGTCACATGCTACACAGATTTGTGTCGCAGGAGCAACACGCTCTCCTATACAGCCCAGGTGCACAGTAGGCGACGCCACCTAGGTTTGTGTAAGCCTCTGTTATGTTCACCCAATGACTAAATCGCCTAACCACGCATTTCGCAGAATGTGTGTCTGTCGCTAAGCGATGCATGACTCTATATGCCTTCCCACAATTTGCTGTCCCCAGAGATCAAAGTTCTTTTCCTTTCTCTTGTCGCTTCTCTAAAAATGTACTGTTCTTTGTTGAAGAGGCTATGAAAACCTGAATTTAAAACCACCTCTTTGAGAATTACTCCTTCGCCCGATCTCTCCTGCATAGATGAAACATACATGTTAATAAACTTCTGTTTGTTTTTCTTTGGTGAATAGGTCTTTGGTTATGGGAGTCCATTCCAACTAAGAACTAAGGGTAGAAAGAAAATTATTTTTTCCTTCCCTACACTCTCTTTCATCAGGATAGTTTATCTGTTTGCCAAAGTGCAGAACTCACTTTCCAGGGAAAATGGGGCCACGGGAGAATGGGGATTATGTGTGTTATATATGTGCAATGTTTATGTGTGTGAGAAGCATGTCATTCTCTTTAGCACCATAATGACTAGGCTATACTCATATTTATAGAGACCTGATCACATAGCAGGTACCCAGGGGCCAGTAAATAAAAAGCCAAAAAGTTCCACAGCAATTAGGGGCTTCCGACACAATACAACATATACACAAAAATCTCTCCCACTGCTTTGAATGGCTTTGAACTTTTTTTTTTTCTGATACCACTATTTCAAGAGTTCTTTCTTCATATAGTACAACATTACAACAACGCACCTCATTCTTTGCTGCACAGTAAAATTTCCTTAATTGGGCTCCGCATTTTGGAATTCATATTAATTACAAAGCAGTGATCTTATTGGGTAAGAAGTTTGAATGAAGAGTTGTAATTTAGAAATCTGTACTTTTATGAGCATTTATACATGTGCCACAGTGTTTTTATAAATTGCAATCTTGGATTCATTTAGCCAATTTTCCTTATTAGTACCCCATTCACTTCTGAGTTTATAGCATCTGTAGTATGTAACATAATTATCAGTATTTCTTTTAACAAATCCTAGAGTTAGACTGTTCATAAAAATTAATTCAAATGAGACTTGCAATCTCCTGTCTTTCAAAATAAGAAGGTTTTACTGTATTTATTTTGGTCCCCACTCCTTCCTCCGCAGCACCCGTTTGCCACGTGACCTGGAAGTTAGCGGAAGCTAACTCAGGAGGGAGACGTGGGTGTCCCGAGAGACAGGGTGGAAGCAGTGTGATCATGGATGCTATTTTGTGGATGCTGTTATCAGTGACAACTCTTTTTCCTGACCCACTGTGGCCAAGAGATGTTTCACCTTTCCTACCCACAACAGCTGCTCTGGTGTCTCTCTTGTTATTGTCTTTGTTTCTTCCCTGACCGGGTTATCACTTGTTCTATAGCAACCTAAAAACATAGGTTGTGTCAACTTCCTTTTCTAGCAACTCAGCCTACGCATATTTTTATGAGGTTGTGTCTAAGGAGTGGACGTAAAGGCGAGCTTCTCCCCCTTCCCTAGATTCTCTTCCTCCTCCCCACTCCCTTTAAAAACTTCCCAGGAGCCTGTAATCCTAGCGCTCTGGGAGGCCAAGGACGGTGGATCACTTGAGCTCAGGAGTTCCAGACCAGCCTGAGCAAGAGTGAGACCCCATCCCTACTAAAAATAGAAAAACTAGCCAGGCATTGCGGCAGGTGCTGATAGTCCTAGCTACTCAGGAGGCTGAAATAAGAGTAAGACTCTGTCTCAAAAAATAATAATTAGGCTGGGCACAGTGGCTCATGTCTGTAATCCTAGCACTCTGGGAGGCTGAGGAGGGTGGATTGCCTGAGCTCACAGGTTCAAGCCAAAGTGAGACCCCATCTCTAAAAATAGCTGGGTGTTGTGGCAGGCACCTGTAGTCCCAGTTACTCAGGTGATGCAAGTGGATCACTTGAGCCCAAGACTTTGAGGTTGCTGTGAGTTATGATGCCACAGCACTCTACACAGGGCACAGAGTAAGACTCTGTTTCAGAAAAAAAAAAAAAAGCCACCACCATCACTACCACCAAAAAAAACTTCCCTGGAGCCTCCCTGGGTCCAGATTAGATATCTTTGCTCTCTGTTGGCACATTTTGGAGCCAAAAAACAGGAGTTTTAAATCCTTCTTCTGATATTCATAGCACTGTAAGCTTAAGCAAGTTTTTTAATATCTCTCAGTCTATGTCCTCAAAAGAAGGGGAGAGCAAAACCCATTGCCGAATACTAGGAGGATAAGAATAATAAACATTAACACAGTGTTTTCAACCTTTTCTATCTCACAGCACACTTGAATCTATAGGTAAACTTCCACAGCACACTTAAATTATGTTGATCAAAAAAACCCATTAAAACAAAGAATGTACTTATTATGCTTTGAACTTTTTTGGAAAGTGACTTGCTTAATGATCTTTAAAAATTTTCATGGCACACCTAAGATCCTCTCACAGCACACTAGCATGCCCTGGCATACCATTTGAAAATCATTACATTAATATATGTAGTATCAAAACAGCAAATGCTTGAGAATGGTAGCGACTTTTATGATTAATAGCACTTCCCACACCATGTTGTGATCGTGGGCACCTATCTGCCTTCCCCTCCAGGACTGTGAGCAGTTTTAGAGAATAGTTCTCTAAAATTGTCCAAAGTTCGAGGGTAGTTTTGCCCTACCCTTGAACTTTGGACATAAGCTGGCAGAGAGTGGACATTGCATAAATATTTTTGGCTGAATGAGTCGATGGGAATTAATGGATCCATTTTGAAATAGCCTGACTTGGTTTGCACATTATTCAGCAGTCCTGTTTCTTGGGACTTATTTGAGATTAGAGCCCATGCTAAACAGTGAGGAAATCGGGAAAAAGAATAAATTAAAGAAATTGGATTTAATATTTTGGTCCTAAGTAGCATGCCCACAGATAATGATAAAACTCACTGTACTTAAGACTAAAAGTAAGTGGCCATAGCATGGCCTGGAATGTCATAGTCCGAGCATTAGAAGGTCACATCACAGGTTTTCTAGCTCCTGAGTCTTTCTCATTTATAGGCAGGACAATCACATTTTCCTTTCAGGTACCGTTCACAAGAAACATTCAGACCTTACAGAGACTCGCAAAATAAACAGTTGTTGCATTGCCTTGGGAAGAAAAAAAAAAAGCCAATGCTTTGATAGATTTTAAACGGCAGCCCTCCTGGGACGCTCTAAGTGGCTCATAAATACAGTGGGTGGAATATTGCCTATGTGTATTTTCCACTCACACACACCTTGGAGGTTCTGTTCTGGCCCCCTGAGAATCAATACTCCGAATAACAGAATTGCTGATGTATTAATCTTTTTTGCTGACCTAAGCATTTTTTCTACCAAAGTGGGATTAGGGTTGGGACAGGAAGTGAAATCTAGACCACTATGTAAGTAATGGAGAAAAAATTTCATTTCTAGAATTCAGGAAAATACAGGAAGTATTTCTCTTTTTCTGACCTCACTAAAGCATCTTTATGGAGTGCCCTGGCTGGCCCAGAACCATGAACTTGAGTTTATCATGAACATCCTCCTCAATTCTGGTTTTTTAATGGCCTAGAAGTTCCATTAGAACAATAAGCCACTCCCTCCAGAGCCATCACTATGCCAAATGGTTTTCATTACCATGCTGTGCCTTATCATAGCTCAGGGAGGAAAACAATTATGTTTTCTTTGGCCTTTCTGAGGTGGCTTTGACTTCAGGGTTAACTCTCAACTTTTGCTGAGATAAAAAAAGATGTAGATAAGGCCAGTTATGGGGAGGTGATCAGGAAAAGTACTAAGGGAGAGCCATGTTTTTCAGGCAGATTTAAGTTGGTGGCTTCTCCATAGGTTAGAGTCTCTTTTGATTGAGTCACTCTCTTTTTCCTGATGCAGAGAGAGAGACACATTCACAGAGGAAAATGTCCTTAGGGATGTGAATTTCTCTTTGGCTTAGTTTTCAGAACTTGTCCTGTAGGTGCTGTACCTTTAAATGATCAGCTCAAAATAATCCTTATACCTCAGAGGCATATTTGGGGGTGACATAGTCTGGTATCTTATTGCTGCACTTTTTGGGTTGACATGTCCTAAACTCCACCATTAGCAAAGGGGTATTATTTTTTTTTGGTGTTGTGGATACAAGTGGATCTGCGGATACCCTTTGTAAGGTAAAAATAATGGTAAATAGCTAAGATTGATGTCTGCTGCAAAGGGAGCCCCCAGGTAGGGCAGAGGAGGATTTTCCATGGAGATGAGCCTGAAAGGTGAATTCTAGTACCTAAACCCTTGAAGTAAAGGATATCAAAAGGAACAAAAAAACTCAGTGTCTTTATTATTGTTTGTTTTTTTCTGCCCTCCCCTTAGAAAACGAATGAGATCCTGATCCAAAAGATACACAGATAAATGATGTGCGCCTTTCTCTGTGACAGTGAAGGAGTGAAGGCAAGGGCCAGAAAGTAGGGAAGTAAGGCTCCGGGGAAGGCAGTGCTGGGTTAAATGGCAGACCTTGGATTCGGGAGCAAGTCCTCTCAACTCTCAGAGGTCCCCCAGCCTTTTCTTTAAAATGGCAACAATTATAGCAGTCTTTCTGGTTTGGCTGTTTAGAAAGAGGATGAAACAAAATGATGACAAGTAGGGGAGGGGCAGGGGGGTCTTACCTTGTTTTGTGGCTGCCCTGTGGGACCCTTGCATGGTGTGATTTCTGGGGGAGGGAGGATTCTGGCCCCCATGGAAGCTGAACCTCCCAGTATTTCCTTGCTAAGTTTCTCCCATCTTGGGGATAGCTGTAAAATCATTCCTGGTGGCTGTGTCACAGCCCAAAGCATGGAGCTTTGAGATGCTGATGATTTTTGAGCTGAAGGAGACAGGAGGTCCTCAGAAGCAAGGAAGTCTCACTGACCTTCTCCCACTCTCCTCTCTCCTGCCTGTCCTTTTTCCCTAAAGTAATTCCTAAAACCTGGAGAGGTCACTCTCTGACCCACCTCCCCTGAAAATGGGTCATAAGATCCTCCTGTGACAGCTGTCCTGCTCTATGCCTACAGAAAGAAATACTTACACAGACAGGCTGAGAAGAATCTGAACCACTTTTTCACTGTTAAATTATTCCTTTCTCATCCAGTGACATTTCTCTGTAACTATCTACTTTTGTCAGACTTAGCATAAAAACACAGTTTTCCTGGGTCCTTAGACCTTTATTTCTGACTCCTATGTTAGGTAAAACTTTGATAAATAAACTTGTCATGCTGTTAATGTCTTTTGTTATAGGGGTGTCAGCCATAATCCTGTGGTGGATAAGAAAGAAACAGGACTTTTTATTCCCTACAGTGGCATCAGGGATTCAGGATCTGATGACTGTGAGGCTGGAAGCAGATCCTAACCAGAGTCAGCCTGTGACGACATCCAGACGCTATTCCTCCTGCTCAGGTTTCCAAGGTATCTGCCCATTCTTAGAGGTTGTTTTTCTACAAATTACCAACAATCTTCCAATAAATTTCTTTCTCTGCTCAAAATTAGTAAGTTGATGTATTTTGTTGAATCCAGGTACCCCAACCATTATGTAAAGGAGAAAAAGTAATCTCTTTTCTCACCTGTTGCTAGGTCCATGGCTGAGACATCTATAACAAAAGACAGATTAGAAAGAAAAAAAGCATACACATTTATTTAATGTAAGTTTTATGTGGCACAGGAGCCTTTAAAAATGAAGAGTCAAAGAAACAGGAAAACCTGTGTATTTCCACGCTGGGTTTTGATGAAGAGGGAACAGTCGTGCAGAAGTGTGATTGGACAAAGGGGTCTGATCTAATGGTAACTGACTGAGAGGTGGAGGGGACCTTAGTAAGGCCTGTTTGCACAGTCTTCTCTGTGCCTGTGTCTTCAGAGATAGGAAGTTCCTTTCCTCCAGGTATAGAAAGGGCACCACCATATGATTGAGGATCTTATGACCTGTCTCAGGAAGGGTCTGGGAATTCTTTTATGGTCTTCCTCAGAGAGGAAGGGTCAGAGGAGGTCAGAGGGGCTTTGTTGCTGCTGCAGTTTTCTCAAATGCCAACGTGCCATATTGGGGGGCAGTGTGGCCTGAACCCCGACTCACAATATATAAAGTGCATAGCATTGCCAGAGTACTTAGTAGGAGAGCAGGTACTCAACATGTGTAACTGTTATTATTTACCCATTGGCATAAGAATTTCCAATGTTAGCCTTAGCCTTCCAGAATTTCACATTTGAGGTTTCAGCTACAGCCATGTATCGCTTAACAAGGAGGGATATGTTCTGAGAAATGGGTCATTTGGTATTTCTAGAAACATCACTGAGAGTACTTACACAAACCTACTACACACTTAGGCTATGTGATATGTGCCCATTGCTCCTAGACTACAAACCTGTACAGTATGTATAGTGGCAAGCGTTTGTGTTTCTGAGTTTACCTAAATGCAGATAAGGTACAGTAAAAATATGGTATTATAATCTTAATAGGTCCACCATCAGATATACAGTTTGTTGTTGAATAAAACATAGTTATATGGTGCTTGACTGTTCAAATATCCATGATGTGTATGTTATATGTGTATTTTGCAGAAATACAAATTTAAATTGCTTTTGGAAGAACACATGAAATTTGTTAATTGTTTTTTTAAGGAGCATGTATTACCTGCAATCTTCAAAAATAGCAAATATATTTCTGTTAAAAATAAAGAAATATGGCTTTGGTTTGAATTGTGTATACTCAGAGGTAACAAAGCTTTGGTGATACATGGTTCACAAATTATTCAGTATTTGTATTCAAGAATGGTACCCCATGAATGGTCAGGATCTTCTATCAGAACTGATCAACTCTAAAGAGTCCTCATGGTTAAATAAAGTCTTCTATGAAAATAAATTCTGATATTCTGCTTAAGGGCTGGATTACAATCTACACGCAACTAATAAGGTCATTTGATCCACTCATAAGGTTGAGTCTACATGTACCAGCACCAGAGCATTTATTTGGTCAGTTAGCAAGTCCTTGTTACTCAGAGAAGGGTCTCTGGAGCAACAGCATCAGTATCTCCAGGGAGGATGTCACCCAAGCACAATCTCAGGTCCCTCCCCAGACCTAATGAATTACAATACGCATTTCAAACATCGTCTGGTGATTCATAAATGCAGTAAAATTTGAGAAATACTAACAAGTAACTTGGTTATTAGCAGCTGGAAGAGATGGTTAGTTTCCCCCAACCAGATTCAGATAAAATTTGTAAACCCATTTTCAAGTATCAGTGATTTACTTGTAAGCCTAAGTGCATGCTATATTCTTTAAGGGAGGAGCTCAAAACAGTATCTGTCTTAACCCCTGTGAAATTTTCTATCAGATTGAGGAGGTGAAAGAAGCAGAACTGCTCCTTCTGCTTATCTTGCCTGGGACTTAAACTGAGAATTTAAAGGGCAACAGGGAAAATAATCTTAAATTGTCTGTATCACTGAAAGGTGCTGATTTCATCTTTTGGTTTGGGGTTAGGTCAACTTGAAGTTTGCTCAAGCCATTTGTTCAGGACGAGAAGTTCCTGCCCCAGAAAGTATAATGAGCAGAATGGAGATCCCGAGGAAGCCATTATCCCAGAGTGTCAGTGAGTAAAATTAACATGTATTTTTAATAAGTCTGTGATCACTTATTCTATAATAGACCATATGGTCTATTCACTTTTTGTGGACTCAAGCACTTAAGCCCTCAAATGCCTTTTAGTTTTAAACACACATGTGCCCACCTCTTCCCTTCAAGCAAAACAAAGGAGTTGTATTTTGAACTTCAAAACATTTTCCTAAGGAAATTAGAATTAATATCAAAGACAGGAATTTTACACTTTTGTTTAGAAAGACACAGTGACACATCTTTTGCCCTACCTTGGGCCTTCTTTCCTTTTAATTTGTTGGCTCAACAATCTGAGCTGAGGTGACCGCACTGAGTTTTCAGCTGTAAGTGTTGATTTCCTTGTTTTTGTGAATTTTTGTGGCAGACCTGGTATTGTTATTTAAATGAACTATTGTTAGGTTTTTTTGTGTGTGTATTAGACTTCCATTAAATTGAGAAACAAAGGACTCTCTGCTGCTTCCAAGGACAAAGGGAAGGACAAAATGCTTCCATTTTCCTACTTGTAGATACCAAATATTTTGGTAAGGCCTTCTGATGATATTCACATGAACTTACTTTTAGACCCATGCGTGCATTTCATGACTTCGTTTGGGTCTTTAAAAACTGCTAATAAGCAGTGCCCCTTAAAAAAATTATTTTTTCTTCTCTAAAAGGCTGTAGGAAGACTCATCTGTCTACAGTTGCCTTACAGGGGTTCCACATGACATAAAATTTAACATATTCTGAGGAAGGGAATAATGAATGTCAACCTGAGAGAGACAGAGCGGTCAATTTGAGATACCTGAGCATTTTTAAAATTCATTAGTGAATTTTTTAAAGTTAATCTGATCACTATGGAAAATTTTACCTTTTAAATAAGCAAAGAGAGGTCCTCAAATGGGATGCAGATCACCCAGACCTACTGCTTGCTCATCTCTGGCTTTGATTTGAAAATTTAGAGGAATTATCTGCAATTTGGAAAGGCCAGTTCTAGAGAAGAGGGAGCAGGCAGGGCCTCCATTCACCTTAATTAGCTTTTTAACCCAGTGTCTTCAGCAATCAGTAAAGGGAATTTACGCTTAGTGTTACCAGATAAAGAAGGTCTGGCTGCCTATCACTGTCAACCAATATGTCAAGACGGGGATAGGTCCACCAAACTTTGTCAGAAGTCTGGGATTCTAGAGAACAGTGAGAGTAGCCTCTCTGTGACTGTGCTGTTCTATTTTCAAAATTACAGTTTTATACGTAAAAGTTCAAAGCAAAGACCACACCAACCCTTATTCCAAATAATAATCAGCATAACTCAGTGACGTATTACAACGTTCCAATTCAAAAGTTAATCTCCTAAATCAATCCGCCTGAACTACTCAAGATAGGCATCTTGAGGATGGGAGATAAATATACAAAATAGTAAGAATGGGAGACAGGGGTGACGGTCAGGCAGGACCTAAACAGACCAGACCAGCTGTGTCATGTCTGCTCTAGCCTGACTGACTCCATCTTATTCTCACTACATGTGTTTTCATTAGGAGTCAAGCTTTCTTATTGAAAACTTTTCCTTCTCATAGAATTGCACAACTACATTAAAGATATTGATGGCTAAATCTGGATGGATGGATAGTGAGCCCTTGGAGCTCTGAATCTTGTGTCTCATCTTTTTGTCCCCAGCACTTGGGCAAGTCCAGGATTCAGTATGTCTATTCCCTATGGAGCAGCTAGAGAGGCAAAGCTACAACCTTACTTCAGTGGCTTACCCCTGGGGATCAACTGTCTCTAACTGACCCTTTAACTTGACATCTGAGCCTTCCTTCATATCCAGTAAGAATGTCACTCAGAGAGCTGGATGCACACGTTCTGTAACTGGGAAGCCATGAAATGTCTGCACCAAGTTCATCCCTGCAAAGCTTTAGGGACCCATTGTCACTGGGGAGGACACTTCCCTCATCAGCAGGTCAAAGCTTCAAGATGCCTAAAACATGAGGTACATACAGCCTACTTTGATAATATTGGCCTCAAGCTGTTTTAGAAGGCACCCAGAAAGCATTTAAGAGGTGAGGAAAGAGAACGCTGAAGGACCCACTTGATCATCCGAGGTTAGGGTGACATCATATTATAGTATCAGTCAATTAAGAACTTTACTGTCCCCTATTGGAGAAGAAAAATAATTTCCTTTCTATCTTTCATAGTTCTTAGCTGATGAAAAATAAAAATAAGTCCCCCAGCTGACTATGAAGGCCCTCCTTTTGACCATAGTCACCCCTCAAAGTATTAAAAACTGAGTTTATGGCCAGGACCAGATAGGAGGGGAGACACACCTCATTATACCCCCTCCCTCTCTAATGAACATCAGGCTTTGTTCCCTAAGGGTTAAACAGAAGCCAGTCCTTTTGAAAGACCTGCTCTCTACCACCTGATGCTGTACCCTCCTTTTTGTGGTTTCTGGACAACAAATGACCAGCATTCTTTCCTGATAAGATAGCACTGACCATGAACTGGTTCTGGCTAGTTTATGGAGGCTGTATATTTGAGTACATTCAAGTCCTCTGCTTCATCTTTTGATGTGTAGGGCTTAATTGTAATGCACTTAACATATTAAGTCTCCACCACAAAGTGAACATGGGATGCATAGAATACAGATATTAGCTTACTACACATGTATGTGACCCTCCCTTCTTAGGTATCCATAGCTTTTTCTATAATCTGTTAAATATGTATACTTAGCCTACCCATCAGCATAAATTTCTGTCTCATCTTCTCCCCCATGAATGCCTGTTGTAGGTTTTGCCAGAGGCTCCACTTCCCAGCCTCTGACATGGCCATGCAATTCTTTATAAGAAATAAATCTTCCCTCTCTAAATTCGTGAACCTTGTGGGGTTAGGGGAAACTTCTCCTTCACCCTGGAAGGTTCACTGAAAGATCAACTCTCAATCAGGCAGATTAACAAGATAAAAAATACTGTACTAATGGAGAGATTCACAGAGTGATTACCCAATATCTCAAAGGAGTCCAGAAATGTGTATATCCTCATTTTAGAGGAGGTGGGAAGATGAGGAATATAGATCATTCTGTTTAGGGGCAATAAATTTTATTAGGAAGGATGAATAAATACCAGGAGAATGAATGTATGGGGGAAAATTTGACTTATAAATGATTATCTTTGGAAATTAAATTAACTGGAGAGACAGGTTTTGTATTAAAATAAGTTGGACCAGTGTTCTTTCCTGCAATATGCTGAGATAACAGGAAGGGGAAGAGAAATTGATTGTTCATTTTGATGGGTCTGGTTTTTTATGAAGAAAAATGGAAAGCCTTCCCCAAACACCTGTTTATATTTAAGTGACTTTAATTCAAAATACTCTTTATACTGAAGAGTCATATTTTATGGTGAAATTTCCTGCACTCCTTCACCCTGATAATTTTCAGTTGACACTGGGATTCCTTGTAACAAACGACAGATTAAGAAGAGAAAAAGAAACAGAAGATTAATAACAGATATGCCTACTGTATATATGGGAGAAAGCTCAGAGAAATTAATAAGTCTCTAGAGTAGATATCCAGGAGTCGTCTTAGACTTCAGGTCTAAATGCTATTGTTGTCAAAAACAATGGAAGAAAGGTGGAGTTGAGCTGGCCAGGACAAACACCTTAAACAAAAGATAAGGTCATTATGCGGATTTTAGTTGGTGTGTTCTCCATAAATAAAGACTCTCTATTGATTTAGTCCTCCTCTTCTTGGTGCAGAGAGAAAAGTGTCCTTAAAAATAGAGATTTCCTTCCAGGTGAAAATTTTTCTTACAAAAGGGTAACTTCTCAGAACTTCTCCTTAGTCTTCACTTTCTCAAAATACCAGCTCAGAATAATCCTTATTCCAAAAAGATATATTTGGGGTAGCATATTCTTGCCTCCTGGTCATATTTTGGAGAGGCAAATCTTGAAACATATCACCTCCTTTCCATTCCTTTCTACCTATCCATTCCATACTATGAGGTTGGAAACTATTGCTAGCAGATGGAATAGAAGACTAACAAAGAAAGGGAAAAAGCCAACTATCCTCTTTTCCCCAAAGAAAGGCAGTATGACTGATGGAAATGGGGACATGGTATCTTCCTATTGTTACAACCTGACCAGGTGCATTGCCCACTGCCCAAGAGAAGGCCAATGCACTAAGACAGCAAGGTGGCAGCAGAAAAAGAGTTTTGCAGGCACCATGCAAGAAGACAGAAGGAAGTTCTTACATCCATCTCCCCGAGAATTTGGGAGATTTTTAAAGATAATTTGGCAAGCAAAGGGCTAAGGCTAGGCACTTGTCTCGGTTTGGGCTGCAACTATATGAACAATGAAATTGTTTGCTGTGTCCATTGTTGGATTGGGGGCCACAAGACCTGTTGAATCAGTTCCTTGGTATGGGCCAGTGGTCTTGGTGGGTCAGCATTCTACATGGATACAAGACCTGGAAGGTATCTCAGAAACCTGCCTTAGGTTTCACAAGGATGATGTTATCTGTGGGAGTAATGAAGTGAGCCAAGAATCTTTAATGACTATCAGCTATATGACTTCTGAGTAGTAAGCAATTGTGGAAAAACAAGCTAGGGAATAATGGCTGGTTGTAAGTATTAATATATATTTCCTCTATCACAGTTCCCACCTTGTAGCCCTTTGTTTTATAAAGGGTTGGTTCCACTATAAATATTAATGTTTTGCTTGAGGTATTGGGTTGGATGCCTTTAATTACTAAATTACTTGAGACATGACTGCAACTTCAAAAGAGTGTATGTAAGAGTTTTCTATCTTCGGAGAGAGAACAGAAAAGTTGCAGGTGAATATCCAAGTTTTTATTCCCAGAACCAAGGGAAAGATTTCCCACTGGGCAGTTTAAAAGAGAAAGTGGGTGTCAAAAATGTTATGCCCCATGAAATCCATGTGATCGATGGGCTGGTTATATTCTCCATTTTCCACTCAAGAGAAATTTTGAGGCTGAGAGAGATATTTGTGGATTCATTTAACAAATATCTGTAGGTGTTGACATACTTGGCACTTTGATAGCACTGGGAGTCACCACTCAGCAAACCCCATACTTTGCCCTGAAGCAGATGATGGTCTACTGGGAAATGGAGACCAAAAAGTAGAAAATGAGAATGACTTTTCAAGATACCGATATTCCTAACAGGCACCCAGGAGCACCTGACTTCTCTCACAGGCCTCCCATGGGATGTTAGGTTGAATTTGGGACTTGAGAGGCCAGTAAGTATTAACTGGGGAAGAAAGGAAGGAGAAGAAGAAGGAGAAGAAAGAAGAGGAGGAGGAGGAGGGGGAGAGGGAAGGAGGAGAAGAAGGAGAAGGAGAAGGAGATGACAGAGGGAGAAGTATTTTCCAGAAAAATGACTGAAGGAGATAAAGGCAATAGAGAGATGAACAGGGACAGGGCAATTACAATGTGGAGCTGAAAATGAAAAGCAAGAAATCAGGACTCAAAAACAGGCAGGGATGCAGGGCCTCATCAGCTACATACAGTCTGAATTTCAATCTTGGGTCAAGGCTGATTTTCAGCAAGGGAAGGATCAGAGTTGCACTTCTGGATAATTTTCTGTAAAGCAGAGTAATAAGAACATATTAGATCCTTTAATCACATTGTTTTAAATGTACCCTTTAAAATTTTCCAATAGACTTTTTACTTATACACTTAATATAGTAGCAGGAGTACATGAATGTAATTTATAAATATATGCATATCTGGAAGTGCAGAGGTGACTGATTACTTTAGAAAGATCTCTTTGGCTGCAGCACATGGCAGCATGGAACATGGATTGGAGGACATTGAAGCCAAAGGCAAGGAGGCCAATTAGGAGATTGCTGCACTGACTGAAAAAGAAATGATAGTGGCAGGAACCAGGGAAGTGGCATGAAAGATGGAAAGAAGTTGCTAACCATAAAACAGGTGCTCCATGAATGTTGTTCCATGTTTGCATGGGAGACTATTCCATTAGAAATCTTTAGCACCTGTAGGTTGGTTGCTGGATCACAAGTCTAAGTGAAAAGATCCATGATTCAAGTCCTGGTTTCCTCATTTACCACTGGGGTTTTGCAACTCATTTACTTTCTGAGGTTTTGTTTCCTCAACCATAAAATGGGGCTACTAATACAGACCCTACCTACCCACGTAGGCCAATTGTATGGAGCAACTGAAGTAACAAAGTAGAAATGACTTTGAAAATTCTAACAGTGGGTTTGGTGCCTGTAGCTCAGTGGTTACTGCACCAGCCACATACACTGGGGCAGATGGGTTTAGCCTTGCCTGCTAAATAACAATGACAACTACAACAACAACAACAAATAGCTGTGCGTTGTGGTGGGCACCTGTTGTCCCAGCTACTTGAGAGGCTGAGGCAAGAGAATCGCTTAAGCCCAAGAGTTGCTGTGAGCTGTGACACCATAGCACTCTACTGAGGATGACATAGGGAGGCTCTGTCTCAAAAATAAATAAATAGGAGCTGGAACACATTCTTCTTAGCAAAGGAGCTCAAGAATGGAAGAAAAAGGATCCATTTCTTCCTTTTAAATAACCAGCTCAGGCTGAACCTGAGTCTCCTGGAGTCCATCCTAAAATCTCAGGAAAGAAAGTCTGGTTGGCTGTGTGTAAGTGTCCAGAAGTGGTCCAGGGAGTTAAGTTATACAATACAACATAGCTGCTGAGGCCCAACTTGGGGTGAGGCGGGCTTTTGAGAGGGTCAATATGAGCCGTGCAGACTCCCTTTAGGGAGGCAGGACAGATATACTTTTTTCTTATTGCATACAAGTGGCTACATAGGCAGGACAGACATCACTGTTCTCATATTTTGCCCAAGAGCTTGTGAACTTCTGAAAGTCCCCCAAACTTGCCAGCAGGACTTGTACAATAGCCACCCTTGGCTTTTCATCCACCTGCTCCATCCACTTACGACAGGTATCCTTCTGCTTCCAGCATAAACCCGTAATTGCCTTTTAATATTTAACAAAAGCATAGCCCTCTCTAAAAGCAGGTCAAAGTTCCCTGCTCCACTGCCAAAGATTTTGCTTGGTTTTCCAAGACAAGCAGGACTAGGGTGTGAGAGAAAAAGCCAGGGATTTTTTTTTTTTTTAGCACCACTAAGGTGATTTGTGAATTAGAACTTGAAAGTCTTTTATATAATTCACTCCCTGGACTCTAGACTGACAGAAATACTTAAATAGTACAACAGAAAAAAAATTTTAAAATATTGCACAAGTGGCAATAGACAGAAAAGTTCTGGTCAACTCTTGGTATTGACTTGCACAGGACTTGATATCTAGTACTTATTCAAATGTTTGAAAAATGGAGCCGGTGCAGTGACTCAAGCCTGTTATCCCAGCACTTGGGAGGTCGAGGTGGGTGGATTGCCTGAGCTCATAGGTTCGAGACCAGCCTGAGCTAGAGCGAGACCTCATCTCTAAAAATAGCTGGGCATTGTGGCAGGCGCCTGTAGTCCCAGCTACTTGGGAGGCTGAGGCAAGAGAATCGCTTAAGCCAAGAGTTTGAGGTTGATGTGAGCTGTGATGCCACAGCACTCTACCGAGGGTGACATAGTGAGACTCTGTCTCAAAAAAAAAAAAAAAAGAAAGAAAAAAGAAAAATGGAATGAATTCATGTTTTCTACAGAAAAATTAGGAAGTACTGAGTGACAAAAGGAAGATGATAAGATTTGCACACAATCCCACCACTACCTTTTGAAATATGTCCTTCATATAGTTTTATAACAATGGGATTTTCTTGTATGTAGTGTCTTCTTCCTCCCTCCCTTTCTTCCTCTCTCCCTTCCTTCCTTTTCCCCTTCCTCTTTCTAGTATCTTGGGAATGTCGTTTGTTATAGCAGCCTAAGATTCCGTCTTATATCACATTTATTTATTTAAGCTGCTCTCCCCTTTGAGGTTGTTTCTAGTTTTTTCTTCATTCTAAACAAGGCTATAATGAATTCCCTGGCATCTCAATCTTTGGGCATATTTTAGACTATTTCCATTGGGTAAGTTCCTAGAAATGGAATTCTTGGCTCAAATGGCATATGCATTTTTAATGATTTTGATGCGTTTTGCCAAATGGCCTACCAGCAAGGTTACATCAATGCACGTCTCTACCACCACTGTTTGAGAGTGTCTATTTTCAAAGATGTAATTTAAAAAAAAAATGTTCTTTTCTTCTTTATCAAATGCTTTTAGGAAGCTTGTCCAGTTGAGAATCCTGCCAGGAAGGACTGACCTGGGCATCTTAGCACTTCAGGAAGCAGTGTGCTGGCAACTACAGGGGAAGCCTGTTAGGAAGGCATACTCTTGGAACCACGAGCTGCCCTTTGTGGTTCAGAAAAGTAGCAGAAAAAAGGAAGCCTCAGTGTTCACACCCTCTGAAGCTCCCAAAGTATTGTTTGACAAGGAGAGAGACTTTTATTTTTTTTTTGAGAAGAGTCTCAAGCTGTTGCCCTGGGTAGAGTGCTGTGGTGTCATGGCTCATAGCAACCTCAAACTCTTGGGCTTAAATGATTCTCTTGCCTTAGCCAGGAAAGGGATTTTTTTTTTTTTAAACAAGGTTTTCCCCTAGAAACTGAGCCTTCTGAGTTGGGGGCCACAGGACATGATGACTGCAGAAACACACATCAACCACACAAGGTGGGGTATGAATCCAGGAACCACGCAAGCCTGCTGCCCGGCTCCTTCTGACCTGTGAATGGAGATGGGCCTGAGTCCTGCTTGGGCCAGAGCCCTGGACCACCAGGCTAACTGTCAATGACTTAGGTACCATCAGTGGATTAAGGACCAAAACGTTTTATGCCTAATAACAAAGCCTACATTTTAAAAGCATGTTCACGATGACCCAAATCAAGGCTGCTGATTTTATAGGTAAGGCCATGGAAACTTTTCACAACACATATGGATTGCCCTAAGTCAGACAGCTAGTAATTGGCAGTTTTAAAATTGGGAGTCAATTTCTGAACATTTATAATTTGGCCTTTTTCTGCCTTGTGATGAATATTCTCACTCATTTCATTCCTGATTGTCTTCAAGAGAACCATACAATGGGAGAAAACTGACTCCCTCATAACAACACGAGGGTTATTAAGTGCTCAGGGTGACTGGTGCAAATGATAGAGATTCCATCAGCCTAGATCTTTGGGCAAGGATGATGAGGAGCCCAACACCCTTTGCCATCCTGAGATGGACATGAAGCAACAAGCAAGAAATAGGCTTTTGTTGTTTTAGGTCGCTGAGATTCAAGGGTCGTTCATGACGGCAGCATGCTATCTAGACTGAGGGAGGAAGAGGAAGTTGGTGGAGTGTGATGGAAAGAAAATTACCAGCAGCAGAGCTGGGCCATTCCTAGTACCTTTTCCCTCAAGACCAAAGTTACACTTGGCCTTTGCGTCCTCTACCACCTGGAACTCCCACATCAAATTATAGGTCCACTAATAGAAGTGAAGAGCTCATCTTCTCAGGATGGGTGGGAGGAGACCAGAAACTGGAGGATCTGGCTGTAAGGGCAAATATCACGCACCTTAAGAACCACAGACATCCTACTGGGAAGCATGTGGAACTGCAGATTGAGCTCACTTTGTTCTCAGACTCAGTGACACAGGAAGCAGCCCCTGACTTTGCCATGGGCCTGGGTTCAGTCTGCTGAATGTGGCCTCCTGCCCACCAAAGAGCCAAACACATGCACTGCCCCTCCCACATAGGGACTGCTTAGGGCTGTAGTTCAGGGTGTGGGGGCCCCACAAGCTTTAGGAAAACTTGGGGTCCAGTAACTCTATCGTCCTCATTATCCCCACTCCATGTCCTCTTGGGGCCCACAGTCCCATTTGCGGACCTACTTTGGAAGGCTCCTTAGGAACCCTTCCCCTTTCCCATTTCATGGGGATGAGCAGTCCTTCATAGGGTGGGGACCCAGGACCCACATGCGAGCCATCCCTTCAAGTTAGTGCCTGCAGTGTTGGCAGTGGGCACACCGGGCAATGCTGGCCCTTGGCCCTTGGCTTAGGATAATTGTGTCATTCTCAGGTAGCAAGGGTGATAAATCTGTCTCTGTTCTCTTCCAACAGATTTTCTGCTATAAACTTCTCTAGAGAGCTGAACCATCTATAGGGCTTCTAGCAGACTATTGTGTTTGCATGCAGCATCCAAGTTCACATCAGAGAGCTTTAGCTTAGCCCTTCTTTTTTGTAGGGCATCTTACTGAATTGAATAGAGCCCTTTTCTCTTTCTGATGTTTTCCTCAATCTTGAAGAAAAATTCAGTTACTTGGGGGAGGGGTCAGCTTCACTGCTCTCTAAGCTGGGATAATCCTTGGAAGACGTGTGACAGATTTGGAGTGCCAGCTCCTTTCCCTGCAGTGCTTCTTTTTAAATTTTTTTTTTATTTTTTATTAAATCATAGCTGTGTACATTAATACAATTATGGAGTACAATGTGCTGGTTTTATATACAATGTGAAATACTTTCATCAAACTGGTTAACATAACCTTTACTGCATTTTCTTAGTTATTGTGTTAAGATATTTATATTCTACCCTTAGTAGATTTAATATGTACCCTTGTAAAATGCACCGTAGGTGTGGTTCCACCAATTACCCTCCCTGACCCATCCTCCCACTCCCCTGCCCTACCTCTCCTTTTTCCCCTTCATCTTAGGCTATAGTTGGGTTATAGCTTTCATATGGAAGTGTGGGTGCTTATAAACTAGTTTCATACTAGGGCTGAGTACATTGGATAACTTTTTCTTCCATTCTTGAGATACTTTGCTAAGAAGAATATGTTTCAGCTCCATCCATGTAAACATGAAAGAGGTAAAGTCTCCATCTATTTTTTTTTTTTTTTTTTTTGAGACAGAGCCTCAAGCTGTCACCCTGGATAGAATGCCATGGCATCACAGCTCACAGCAACCTCCAATTCCGGGGCTCGAGCGAGTCTCTTGCCTCTGCCTCCCAAGTAGCTGGGACTACAGGTGCCTGCCACAGTGCCTGGCCATTTTTTTGGTTGCAGCTGTCATTGTTGTTTGGCAGGCCCAGACTGGATTCGAACCCGCCAGCTCAGGTGTACGTGGCTGGTGTCTTAGCTCGTTGAGCCATAGGTGCTGAGCCAGTCTCCATCTATTTTTAAGGCTGTATAATATTCTGTGGTGTACATATACCACAATTTATTAATCCATTCATGGGTCAATGGGCACTTGGGCTTCATCCATGACTTAGCAATTATGAATTGGGCTACAATAAA
>CAUYRH010050668.1:0-12763 GCA_963574655.1 Perodicticus potto | reverse complement strand
ATTAAGTCATATATACATAGATCATGAATACATTTATGCCTTTGTGGGATTCAATGAGTTGATTATTTGTACAAATTGGAGTGCTTACATCCTACTAATTAACATAGCTTTCACCTCATTTACTTAATCACAGTGTTAAGATGTTTGTGTTCAATACTTGATAGATTTGACTTGTACCCTTGCAATATACTTCATAAGTGAGGTCCCATCATTAAACCTCCCTCTATTAAAGCACCCCCTCCCTTCCTATCTCCTTCTGCTTTCCTCCTTCATCCTGGGTTATAGTTGTGATTCATCTCTCATATGAAAGTGTGAGTGATTATAAATTGGTTTTATAGTAGTACTGAGTACATTTTTTTTCCATTCTTGAGATACTTTACTAAGAAGAATATTTTCCAGTTCCATCCATGTAAACATAAAAGAGGTAAAGTCTCCATCTTTTTTTAATGCTTCATAGTATTCCATGATATACATATACCACAATTTATTGATCCATTCATGGGTTGATGGGCACTTGGGCTTCTTCCAAGACTTGGCAATCATGAATTGAGCTGCAATGAGCAATCTGGTGCATATATCTTTGTTGCCAATTGATTTTTGGTCTTTTGGATATACACCTAGTAGAGGAATTGCAGGATCAAATGGCAGGTCTACATTTAGATCCCTGAGTTTCCTCCATACTTCTTTCCAAAAGGAACATACTAGCTTGCATTCCAACCAGCAGTGCAGATGTGTTCCCTTTTCTCCACATCCATGCCAACATCTGTAGTTTTGGGGTTTTGTGATGTGGGCTACTCTTACTGGAGTTAGATGATATCTCAAAGTGGTCTTGGTTTGCATTTCTCTGATGATTAAAGATGATGAGCATTTATTCATGTGCTGTCTTCTTCAGAGAAGCTTCTGTTCATGTCTCTTGCCTACAATGAAATTGGATCACTTGTTCTTTTCTTATTAATAAGTTTGAGTTCTCTGTGGATTCTGATTATTAGACCTTTGTTGGAAATATAACCTGCAAAAATCCTCTCCCATTCTGAGGGCTGTCTACTTACTTAGCCTGTTCTTGGCAGTGCAGAAGCTTTTTAGTTTGATTAGATCCCAGTAATGCATTTTTGATGTTGCTTCAATTGCCCTGGGGGGGTCCTCCTCATAAAGTATTCTCCCAGGTCATTTTTTTCAAGTGTTTCCCCTGCACTCTCTCCAAGAATTTTTATAGTTTCATATCTGAAGTTTAAGTCCTTTAACCAGTGAGAGTCAATTTTTGTTAGAGGAGAAAGGCGTGTGTCTAGTTTCAGTCTGCTACAAGTCGCCAGCCAATTCACCCAGCACAATTTGTTAAATAGGGAATCTTTCCCCCAATTTATATTTTTCATAGGCTTATTAAAGATCAAATGATGATAAGTGTCTGGGTTCATCACTTGATTTTCAATTCTGTTCCATACATCTACCTCTACTTTTGTGCCAGTACCATGCTGTGTTGATTACTATAGATTTATAGTATAATCTGAAGTCTGGTTGTGTGATACCTCCTGATTTGTTTTTATTTCTGATTAATGTTTTGGCTATTTGAGGTTTTTTATATTTCTATATAAAATTAAGTACTAATTTTTTTAGATCTTTAAAGTATGACAGAGGTACCTTAATAGGGATTGCATTAAATCTGTAGATTGCTTTGGGAAGTATAGACATTTTAACAATGTTGATTCTTCCCAACCATGAGCATGGCATATTTTTCCACTTGTTAACATCTTCAGTTATTTCTTTTTTCAGAGTTTCATAGTTCTCTTTATATAGAGATCTTTCACATCCTTTGTTAGACACACTCCCAGATATTTCATCTTCTTTGGCACTACTGTA
The DNA here is from genome assembly GCA_963574655.1 of Perodicticus potto. Classification (NCBI taxonomy): domain Eukaryota; kingdom Metazoa; phylum Chordata; class Mammalia; order Primates; family Lorisidae; genus Perodicticus; species Perodicticus potto. The sequence goes on along the minus strand of CAUYRH010050668.1, from coordinate 10,909 downwards.
AAGGGAATAGAGTCCTTGATTGTTTTTTCACCTTGACTATGTTCATATGTATAAAGGCAACAGATTTGTGAGTATTGATTTTGTATCCTGAGATGCTGCTGTATTCCTTGATCACGTCTAGGAGTTTTGTAGTTGAGTCCCTGGTGTTTTACAGATATACAATCATATCATCTGCAAAGAGTGACAGTTTGATCTCCTCTGATCCTATTTGGATACACTTGATCACCTTCTCTTGCCTGATTGCGATGGCTAAGACTTCCATTACCATGTTAAAAAGCAGTGGAGACAATGGGCAACCTTGCCTGTTTCCTGATCTGAGTGGAAATGATTTCAATTTTACTCTATTCAACATGATATTGGCTGTGGGTTTGCTGTAGATGGCCTCAATCAATTTAAGACATGTTCCTTCTATACCCATTTTCTTAAGCATTCTGATCAAGAAAGGATGCTGGATATTATCAAAAGCTTTTTCTGCATCAATTGAGAGAATCATATGGTCTTTATTGTTTATTTTGTTTATGTGATGTATTATATTTATACATTTGCATAAATGAACCATCCTTGGGACCCTGGGATGAAACCCACCTGGTCATGATGTATAAAATACTACCAGGTTTATCAATAGTCTCAATTAATGTGAATGGCTTAAATTGTCCTCTAAAGAGGCACAGGTTGACTGACTGGATACAAAAACTCAGGCCAGATATCCGCTGCATTCAAGAATCTCATCTGACCTTAAAAGACAAATATAGACTCAGGGTGAAGGGATGGTCATCTATAATAAAGGCAAAGGAAATCAGAAAAAAGCAGGTGTTGCGGTTTTATTCACAGATACAATAGGCTTTAAACCAACAAAAGTAAGGAAAGATAAGGAATGTCACTTCATATTTGTTAAGGACAATACTCAACATGATGAGATATCAATTATTAACATTTATGCGCCCAAATAGAATGCACCTCAATTTATAAGAAAAAACTCTAACAGACATGAGCAACTTGATTTCCTCCAGCATCATAATGGTTGGAGATTTTAACACCCCTTTGGCAGTGTTGAATAGATCCTCCAATAATAAATTAAACAAAGAAAGTATAGATTTAAACTTAACCATTCAACAATTAAATTTAATAGACAGCTACAGAACATTTCATCCTAACAAAACTGAATATACATTCTTCTCATCAGCCCATGGACTATCGTCCAAAATTGATCACATCTTAGGTCACAAATCTAACCTCAGAAAATTTAAAAGAATAGAAATAATTCCTTGTATTTTCTTGGACCATCATGGAATAAAAGTTTAACTCAGTAACAACAGGAATCTGCATACTCATACAAAATTATGGAAACTGAATAACCTCATGCTGAATGATACCTGGGTCATAGATGAGATTAAGAAGGAAATTATCAATTTTTTGGAACAAAACAATAATAAAGACACAAATTACCAGAACCTTTGGGATGCTGCAAAGGTAGTCCTTAGAAGGAAATTTATAGCATTGCAAGCCTTCCTCAAAAGAATGTAAAGAGAGGAAATAAACAACTTAATGGGACATCTCAAGCAACCGGAAAAGGAAGAACATTACAACCCCAAACCCAGAGAAGAAAAGAAATAACTAAAATTGGAGCAGAATTAAATGAAATTGAAAACAAAAGAATTATACAACAGATCAATAAATCAAAAAGTTGTTTTTTTGAAAAGGTCAATAAAATAGATAAACCTTTGGCCAACCTAACCAGAAATAAAAGAGTAAAATCCCTAATTTCATCAATCAGAAATGACAAAGGCCAAATAACAATAGATTCCTCAGAAATTAAAAAAATCCTTAATGAATATTACAAAAAACTCTATTCTCAAAAGTATGAAAATCTGAAGGAAATAGACCAATACTTGGAAACACACCACCTTCCTAGACTTAGCCAGAAAGAAGTGGAAATATTGAACAAGCTTATATCAAGTACTGAAATAGCATCAATTATAAGAAATCTCCCCCAAAATAAAAGCCTGGGACCAGATGGCTTCACATCAGAATTCTACCAAACCTTTAAAGAGGAACTAGTACCTATATTACTGAACCTTTTACAAAACATAGAAAATAAAGGAATATTCCCCAACACATTCTATGAAGCAAATATCACCCTGATCCCTAAACTAGGAAAAGACCCAGCAAGAAAAGAAAATTATAGACCAATATCTCTAATGAATATTGATGCAAAAATATTCAATAAGATTCTAGCAAACAGAATACAGCAACACATCAAACAAATTATACATCATGACTAGGTTTCTCAATTTCTTTGAGAAATGGTCTGCATATTCATTTCCATGTTCACTTATTTCATCAGGTCTACATTTAAGAAGAATGTAGAAGAGACAAGCAGATATGAGGTCCTGACAGTGTGAGGGATCTCTGTGGAGATGTGCTATCCCAGCTTCCCGTGTACACAGGAGGATGAAAGATGGCTATTGGGAATTTGCTGCAACTTTATGTCAATATTATGGATCTTAATCAGTAAAAAGAAAGAAATGTTATAATATTTCAGTGATCCAAATCAACAAAAAGTTTTAAACTTAAGTACATGACACTAGGTCTTACTTAGAACTAGAGCTAAAGAAAGAACTTGTACTGGATATTCATGGAAGGTAATGTCCATTAAAAGTACGTTTTGGATATTGATAAGATGATTAAGGAGACAAAAGGTCAAAATAGATCACATTTTCCAAAGCCAATAATAGGAAGAATTTCTAATTAAATTACAACTATAACAAGGGACCTAGGTAAGTGACTTGGCAATAATTTCTTTGGAAGTTGCCTAAATATTATATTTAGTTTCAAAACTCATGTATGTAATCAGGGCTAGTCTAAGAAGGTAAGCCATGTTTTCTTAGCAAAATGAGTGAAATTTGTACTCTAGTAAGAAATTAGACTATAAATAAGAATAATTAAAGAGAAGCAAATTTAAATTAATGGGATTAAATCTTTAGTGAACTTGTTTGAGTGTAAGTGTACTGGTCTAGTTTGTATTCATTATGATAATTGTGCCTCCTTTTTATGGTTTTAAAGCATTAATAAGATTATGCTTATTGAACATTTGGAAGAGTCTGATGGATATTTTATATCAATCAATACTTACATGTTTAGAGGAGTCAAATTTGTTAAAGTTACAGCTTTTTATTTAGTAGTTACTTAATACTTCATCTTTTATTTAATAGTTAAGCTTATGAAAGCAGAGTGCAAATATTTAGATAAGTGTTAAGTACTTAAAAAATAATCAACAACAATAAAAAAGTGCAAACAATGGGGAGCATATGTTCCTCTCCAGACATGAAATCTACTTAGATATTAAGGAATTTGAAGATCATACAGACTGGCCATTTCAGAAGTCAACTCATTTCTTTTAAAGAAAAAGAGAATATACAGAATTCATCAAATACAGAATATAGTATGCTGTCAACTTATCACGAGATTCCCTTCTCTATCAACAACTTTTCGTTTGTGTGATTACTGTGCAGGTTCTGACAGTCTATGCTTTCCACACAGTTTACAGCTGAAGCTGTAATTTTTTTTCTTTTTGAAAAAAGGGGACGATTACTTATTGTCTGTGACCGTTTTTCAATCCTATAAGAGAACAAATGAACTGCACAGTTCCTGTAATCTTGAAAAGGCATTTGGCCTGGAAGATACTCCTAGGCTGTGTGCCAGTAACAATGGATATAGGGACAATGTTCATTTGGTCCAGAATGAGCAACTTGAATCTTTTCTTCTTCATTATTCAGAATTGCCTCCATTTTCGTCACAGTGCGAAGTCTATGAAAAGGAATTTCTATGTCTAAGGAAGGAGCAGAGATTACTGAGAGGTTATAGTATGAAGAATGAAGAGAAAAAAATCTATCCTAAACATTTTACTAATTGTTGGTAATTATTTCAAAATATTTAATGTAGTCTCCTACCTGGCCAGCTCTTAAATAAGCCACTGAATTCACACAATCATTTTAAGAAGCCAGTTGGCAGGCAAACCTGGAAATTGCTGGCTCCTAGTTTGGCAAGAAAACCAAGAGATAGATGCAATTTTCTTCTGTGTTTCATTTTCCTTTCTTTTCTCCTTTTTCTTCTTCCCTCTTGCCTTTCCCTCACTTTGCCCACTTTTTTTTAGCTATCGAAGATTTATTGCCTTTCAGTACTTACAGATGATGTTTTCATAGGCTCTAATGAGGTCCCAGCAGTTTTTAACAATAACAGGACATTACCGTTCCTAAGATATATTATGTGTTTTCCCTCATCTTTCTCCCTTGAATGAAATGCTTAGAAGTATGTTAACCCCCAATTCCCTTCCCTTTATCGTGATAAATGGCTTAGTTACTTAATAGGGATACATACTTTGCTGTGATTTTCATATTAGTCATTTGAATAAAATCTTATGTGTTCATGTACTTTAGTGAAGTACCTGAGCATACACCAGGACATGTGAACACCTGTTTTTTTATTGGCCTTGGGGATCATATCCAAAAGGCATCCTAAGGGTGATTATTTGCTGGCATTTCCCAATCCTCTTTAAGAGCTAGTTGGGGAGAACACTCTGCATTCCTCCAGTTCCCTGAATCTGGGGCAACTCATGTAATCACCAATGACTCTGATCTGAGACACATCCACCTTTAACAAGGATGCATACCCTTCTCTGAGCTGTCAGGGAATGTGAGACTTCACCCAGTTGCCTCAGTGTAACACATAAACATAGAGGTATTTCTTATAAGAAAATAAAATTTTTTTGAGTCAGAGTCTGTTTCTGTTGCCCAGGATAGAGTGCCATGGTGTCATCACAGCTCTCTGCAACCTCATACTCCTAGGCTCAAGAGATCTTCCTGCCTTAGCCTCCTAAGTAGCTGGGACTATAGGCGCCTGGCATGATGCCTGGCTAATTTTTCTATTTTCGGTAGAAATTGGGGTCTTGCTATTGCTCAGGCTGGTCTAAAAGGAATTTTTTAAAAGGAAAAAACATTGCAATGAACAAGTGCCTTATCATTGCAAAACTTAACTTGGGCGGTCCCAGCACTTGTTCTTCTGTGGTGACAGGGTTGGGAGCCAAATGCTAGAGGTATTTTTTTTTTCTTCTTAAAGGTCAGGCAGATTAAATGCAAACAACGAAGAAAGGAACAAAGCTGTGTCCCATGATGTAACACACAGGGATTTCAATAAAATCAGGCATTTTCCTTGAGGAATCACAAGCTTTAGGGAATGAGTTTTAGCCAGAAAGGGCTTTGAGCAGGAAAGCTCAAAAACCATTCTGTATTAGTGTGTTCTATTTTGGTGCTGGGCTAGCTTTGGATCAGAGCATTCCCTCTGCCCTGAAATTAACATGTTATAAATGGATGGGTTGGGTCTCAGATCCAGCTTGAAAAATCATTCTGGGAAATGCACTGAATCACTTGTTCCAGGCACAGAAAGCCTGCGCCTTGAGAAACAGGCCATCAGCAAAGTTCCTGAGACAAGCACCCTCAAATTTCCTGTCCAATTGTCAAGATTCTCCCTTCATCCTCTGGCTTTCTGTCACTTCACTACTCATCTTATTTACGACTTGATTTCTGCTTATAGATTCTCTTTAGAGACTATCTGGGAACAGCCTTTTAAGAGCCTTCCCTTCCAGATCCCTTTGGGATAGAAACCACAGAGCTACTTAACAGTCTGTGATAACCCTTATTTTCTATCCACTGTTTTTTGGGCAACTGCCTTTACTCTTTGCACACACAAGGTAATGACTACAAATGAGTTCCAGGCAAGAGCAGAAATCCCCATGTGCTTTGTGTCCTCTGCTCTGTGCAGGCTTGCACGTTGGTCCTGCCCACCGGCTGTTCCTTATGCCACTTCAAAGTCTGGCTCTCTTGCGTCCCAACCAAGATATGGGTCATTCCACCCTTGGGCAGGAGGGCAATGCTGATGAGGCTGTTTATAGCTTCGGTTCCTGGGCACTCCATTTTATTTAGCTGTTGTTCCTCCACTTTTCCAAACAAGCCAACTGTCCAAAAAAAGGATCAAATGGAAAACTTTATAAATACTCCAAATGGTGGAAACAGGAAGTGGAATAAAAATGATGTAGCTATTCACAGAAAACATGCTGTCATTTCTTCTCTGTAAATATATACTATTCATTTTCAGAAGGAGGCTGTGCCTAAAGAGGAAGAAAAAAAGAGAGAACTCATAATTACTCACTGACTTTTGTCAGAGAAGCTGCCTTGGGGTGTACGGGATGCCCCCTAGAGTGGCTGGAGGACAGCTGCACTGCCTGGAAACTGCTTGAAAAGTAAGTGTGGTTTCTACTGTGGAAATGCAAAGTGAAGTCTTGTTGGGTACCCAGATCTCAGCATCTTGTGACTTATTTAACAGCTGAAATACTTTATTCACATCAGTGATCTAATCCTTAAGCCATATGCAATTTCTTGGTAACCTTGTTCATATAACATTTGAACTAACATTTATATAATGCTTTTCCATGCCAGGCACCATTGTGAGTGATTTATAAATATGAATCCTAAGTGGTAGGGTATTATCATTCCCGTTTAATGGATGAGGAAAGTGAAGCACAAGAGGAACAACTAACTTTCCTGCAGGAACATAATTTGGAAAAGATGGAAGTGAGGTTTAAATCTAGGTAATTGTGTTCTGGAACTCATACTTCACTTGTATCCCTTTATTGTGGATTAAGAAAAGACTAGAAAAGCAACCACAAAGCACATTCTTTCTTATCAACACTATTTAGACTTCATAAGAAAAGATTTGATGACTATAATTATGAAGGGATTGCTTAACCTGTAAAGTAAAAACTGGGATCCAGCAATATGTTTTTATAACAGAGAAGAGGAGGGAGATTTCATGCAGCTAGAAGAGGAAAAGGCCAAGTGAAGGTGCAGGCAGACACTGGGGGATGCAGTCATAAGCCAACGAATGTCAATAGCCTTGAGAAGCCAAAAGATTCTGCCCTAAGGGCCCTGAAGGGTGTGCAGTCCTGTTGACCCCTGAATTTCAGCCGAAGGGTACTGATGTCAGACTTCCAGCTCCCAGAATGGGTTTGTCTAAACTCTATCTATTAATTAAAACTTCAAACTTTCAAGGGCAAAGGAGTCAGAAGAAGATTAAATGCTTTATCCTCTGTAATGCAGTCCTCTAACACAGTAGTCTTCAAACTTTTTGGTCTTGGTACCCTTTACACTCTTAAAAATTATCAAGAACCTCAAAGGGCTTATCTTTATGTGGCATATACCTGTAGATATTTACCATGTTAGAAACTAAAACTGAGGAAATTTAAAAATATTTAATTTATATACAGCATACAGTATCATTCATTCATTCATACAAAAACAAGCCTATTACATGCTGACATAATGACATATTTTTCTGTAAAATAGCTATATTTTCAAAAAAACTTAGTAGGTAGAGTGGCACTGTTTTACTTTTTTTTTGGAAAATCTCAGTCATGTGGCTTAACAGAAGACAGTTGGATTTTCATAACTGCTTTGTATTTGATCTGTTGCAAAGCATTGTTTTGGTTGAAATATGTGAGGAAAATCCAACCTCGATAGATACATAGTTGCAAAAGAAGAAGTATTTAAATAGACTTTTGGATAATTATAAATATTCTTTGAGTCTTCAAAGAAATGATAATTTCTTTGATATTTTCTTCAAAGTCAAACAAATGATAATTTTTGATGATTAATTGTAATGTAGAGAATTCTGGGAAGATGGTTGACTAGTAGCAACCCTCGGCAGAGGGTCCTGAGCAGAGGAAGAAAAACTGGATGGAAGTGGAGTCTATGAAACCAAAGATGGGGAGCTGAGCCAAGAAAGAAGTTCAACAAGCTGTAACTCCAAGGAAGAGCATTCAAGAGACCACATTACAGGTACAAAGTATAGACTAGAGGATGGGAGACCCCTCCCCCAAGCAGAGAGCCTGCCACAGGCTATCTGTGAACAAGCAGGGAACAAAAGACCTCTCATTTTACTTTGCTGGAGAGAGCCACGAAACTCCAGATCTCTTTCTCCTGGGATGTCCCAGGGGACCTGCTCCTCCTCTCACCTAGTGTACCTTTCTTCCCACACCCTCTTTCCTCTCAATTAGTCACAGATTCCATACTGATGGTTGGTCCCACCTATGAACTTAGACACTACCCCACAAGGCATAATATTGAACAGATATTTTCCCCCACAAGTCCAAACTCCCAGTCCACCCTTTCCTCCTTGCATGTCAATCTGAAGTTCTGCCTCCTGCCGAGAACAGAGTGTTTGGTCTTATCCTGAGAAAACTGGGCATAGTGTGGACCGCCAATCATCAGGACAGAATCTGTGACTAATTGGGAAGAAAGAGGGTGTGGGAAGAAAGGTACACTAGGTGAGAGGAGGAGCAGTCCCCTGGTTATGTCTATGTCCAGCCAGTGGTAGTGTTGACCCTTGGTTCGGGCTGTGTCTGGCTGGATGGGGTGCAGAACCCCCATCTCTGAAAGCACCAATAGCAGAGGAGTGGTTGCCCTGTGTGGACTGAATTTGGCAGACAGGGCTGTTCCCCAGATCCTGCTGGGCCCGCAAGGAGAGGCTTGATAGGCATGGACTGTGACCTGAGAGCAAGGCATGATCCCCTCATCCCAACAGAACCCTTGAGCACTGGCTTCCTGGGTGTGAACCAAGACCTAAGTGCCAGGGCATGGCCCACTATCTCCAGTGGGGCTGGTGAGCAGAGACTTACCAGGTGAGGACTGGGACCTGCAGGAGGAGTGCGGTGCCCTCCCTGTGAACAGAGGCTTGCCAAGCAGTGGCCTGAGACTGGCAGGTGGGGGCATGGTCCCCTGACTCCAACTGGTCTAAAAAGCAGAGGTTAGCTGTGTGTGGACTCAGACCAATGGGTGGGACCCAATGCCCTGACTCCAGCAGAGCCTGCAAAAATAGGCTTGCCAGGCAATAGATGAGACTGGCAGGTGGGTGCATGGTCCCCTGACTTCAACTTGTCTGACAAACAGAGGCTAGTTGTGTGTGGACTGAGACTGGAGGGTGGGGCTAGTGCCCCGATTCCAATAGAGCCTGTGAATAGAGGCTTGCCAGGCAGTGGACTGTGACTGGCAGGTGGGGGTGTGGTCCTCTGACCCCAACTGGTCTGTCAAGCAGAGGTTAGTTGGATGTGGACTGAGACAGATGGATGGGGGTGTGGCCCCTGGCTCCAGCTGACCTGAACAGAGAAGCGAACAACAGTGTGGACTGAGTCTGGTGGGTGGGAGCGGGGATTCCTGTCTCCAATTGTGCTGTTGGAGACACTTGCATCCCTCTCTGTTAGGCAGGGTTTTCACTGCCTGAGACAATTTGGTTGGAATCTGTGTCTGGGGCTGTCCACTCAGGGACATTCTGAGGTTGACCTTCGAGTTCTGTAGCAGAAAAGAACTGAAGGGTGGGGGGCTGGGTGCTCCAGCTGTTTGTATCTCTTCACAATTGAGATTTAAACCTAATACTGTGCTTTCTTAGAATAGGGTAGAGATTGGCCGATATCAAACAGAGCTAGGTTGCACTATCTCACCAAGTAGGTCCTTAGACTCTCTGACTAAATCTCTGAAAGAGGCCTTTGTAAGGTTGTAGGACACAAGCCACAAGTATAAAGCCTAGTGCTTTGGTAAGGTGCTATCTCTATTACCTGGGAACGCCAATTCAATATCACCCTACCAGTTCTAATAACCAAATGGTAGAAAAAACATGGGGAAGAACTAGCCAAAGAACTCTGGCAACATGAATAACCACAGTAGATCACACACCCCTCCAAGAAATGATAAAGGAGCTACAACTGAAGATGCCATGCATAAACTAATGGCAGCAATGTCAGAAATCTATTTCAGAATATGGATTGCAAATAAGATAAATAGAATGGAAGAAAAGATAGAAATTGAATTCCAAAGAGTAGTTCTAAAGTTGTCTCAAGAAATGAATGAATTGGAAGCCCAAGTCGTCAAAGATATGGACATAAAGAGAAAAGAGACAGCAGAACTCAAGGAAACGAAAAAGTTAGTTGAGGAGCTCCAAAACACAGTAGAATCCCTCAGTAATAGAGGTGAACAGGCAGAAGAAAGGATCTCTGAAATTGAAGACAAAGCTTTTGAATGTTCCCAAATAATCAAAGAGGCAAACAAATGGAGAGTAAAAACTGATCATACCAAGGGAATTGTGGGATCACTCCAAAAGATTAAACATTCGTCTTATAGGAATTCCCAAAGGAGAACAGGATTGTCCTAAAGGTACAGATGCTCTACTCCGAGAGATTATGGAGGAGAATTTCCCAAACATTGAAAAAGATATAGAACTTCAGATAGCAGACAGTTTCAGAACCCCAGGAAGACTCAATCCAAATAAAGCATCCCCCAGACACATTGTGATTAAATTTGCCAAAGTTAAGACGAAGGACAAAATTCTGCAAGCAGCCAGACATAAGAAAAGCATTACCTACAAAGGAAGAAATATCAGAATAACTGCAGATCTCTCAGCCGAAATGTTTCGTGCCAGAACAAGATGGTCATCGACCTTCAGTCTCCTGAAACAAAACAACTTCCAGCCCAGGATCCTATATCAAGCTAAACTGAGTTTGATTTGTGATGGAGAAATCAAATACTTTAATAACATAGCATGTGGAAGAAATTTGCCATAACTAAACCAGCTCTCCAGGATATTCTTAGACCCATCCTCCACAATGACCAGTGCAATGCTCTAGCTCCAAATTAAACTCACCCAGAAATTTTGAACAAAACCCAACTTCCACAGTGGTGAAAGGATTAAAAATGTCCACTGGACATCTGAAAATCATGACACCCAAAACACATCAAGGCTTATCAATTCTCTCAATAAATGTGAATGGTTTAAATTGTCCTCTAAAGAGGCACAGGCTGACTGACTG
>CAUYRH010050665.1:0-29841 GCA_963574655.1 Perodicticus potto | reverse complement strand
TAGAGTGCTGTGGCATCACAGCTCACAGCAACCTCCAACTCCTGGGCTCAAGTGAGTCTCCTGCCTCCGCCTCCCAAGTAGCTGGGACTACAGGCACCCGCCACAATGCCCGGCCATTTTTTTTTTTGGTTGCAGCCATCGCTTGGCGGGTCTGGGCTGGATTCGAACCTGCCAGCTCAGGTGTACATGGCTGGTGCCTTAGCCTGTTGAGCCACAGGCGCTGAGCCATTGGTGTTAGAATTTTATGGGGATACCATTGTATATATGATCTGTCACTGACTGAAATGTCATTATATGGCACATGACCATATATCCATGGAGAGCATGAATTCCCTGTCCTGCTTTAAGCAAGTCTAGCCTCATTTACCTAGAAATTTACAACAGGGTCTGTGTGTCCATTTGTGATGGACCAGGGGGAAGTAATGGTGAATAAGACAGACATGACCCTTATCTTCAAGGAGTATTTAATTTTGTGGGGAATACTGACAAAGTGAATACTTCTTTATCTGATTGCCTGTGGCTTTTCATTTGGGTTCAGATAGGCCTGGCTATCAAGGCAGGCTCCTGGTAGCCATATTTGTACAGCTCAACCTGCCCTTTCCTCTTAGGTGTGGCTGATTGCATCAGAGGGAGACACCTCTGAGCTGACCAATTATATTTTTCCTTGCTGGAAACACAGACATGCAATTCAGAGGTAGACAATTGCTATGGACAGAATTGTGTTCCCTCAAAATTGTATTTTGAAACTCTTAAACTTTCGTGTGATGATATTTGGAGATGGGCCTTAGGTTTACATGAGGTTATAAGGGTAGTGCCCTTATGATGGGATTAGTGTCCTTGTAGAAAGAGATTTCACCTCCCTCTTTCTTCCCACCATGTGAGGACACAGTGAGAAGGCGGCCATCTGCAAGCTAGGAAGAGAGCCCTCATCAGAACTTGACCATGCTGGCATCAGATTTCCAGCTTGTCTACCGTGGGGAAGCAAATTCTGTTGTTTAAACCATCTAGTCTGCAGTGTTTTGGAATGGCAGCCTGCACTGACTGGTACAGCAGTCATTCTAGAGGTGGGCGGTGTGGGGCTGTGTTCTGCCATGTGGCTTGAAGAGCATGTGTGTTGTGATTTCTTTCTAGTGTGATCTTGAGGTCTCTCTTAAGAGTGGCTATAAGCCATAGTAGCCTTGACCAGGGGAATATTAGGTTCACTATGCCAGGCCAGTGGGACACAATGAGGAGGCAAAACCAAAATTCATGAAACAGAAGGAATTTTTACTTTCAGGTCTAGTTTTGGGATGCTGTTGGGAGGACAATGAAAAGTGTTAAAGTGGCAGGAAGCCAGACCAGTGGGTGGGGGTGGGGTTAGAGAGAGAAATGTAATTCCCCCCACGAGGAGGAGAATTTTTATCTAGGCCAAAGGTGACAGGGTGCTACTAGTTCTCAAATAACCCATGTCAGGCCTAAAAATGGATGCCAAGGCAGCAACTATATTAAACCAATTATGACGATGTGGAAAGCAGGTCAGCAGAGGAGGAGGAGTGACAGAGACTTTTAGAGAACACCGAGGTGGCAGAAATGCTGCCTGGCTTCTCAGAGCTCCCCTGGTCTCTAGTTCTATCCCCATGTAAGGCCAGCTGCCCTGGTGTCCACGTACTAACCTCTCTGTTTTACTCCATGTCCTCCCCACAAATTCTCTATTGCTTATGCCAGCGTACAACCAAAAGAACCTGTACCAAGACCCTCCCCATTTTATAGTGATGAAAACAGAGCAAGAGGCTAGGTGACTGCTCCAGGTACACTGGTGAGTGACAGCACTCAAGCCAAAGTCAGGCTCTTCAGACCAGTTCTCTGCTGGTCTGGGGACCAGTTCCTGCCCCTCCAGCTGTCCAGCAAACTCCTTAGGGAAGCAGACCCAAGGCAGTTCTGCAACCACAGGGAGAAATGCTGTTTGTTGTTCCTCTACCGCCAGCCTTTTGAAACATGGTCTGCATTCTGTCATACTTGAAAGTGCCTTTCCAACATCAAATGATTTTGCCCCTTTTTTCTATAATCCTCTCCAATGGAGTCACGCAGCCGTCTCCACATGCACTGTTGCCTTTGGATCTTGCATGTAAGAGATCCGTAGCGTGTGCCCTGGCTGACAACCAAGGTCTCCCCATCCTTCCTGCATTCTTTGCATTTGTCTTTCTTTTGTTCTTGTAATCTGACTCACATTCATATCTCCAGGACAGGTGTTGCTTTTTCTGAGCTGTGTGATAGGGAATGCCAGATACCCTTCCCCTATTTGGTTTCTATATTTGTTTTGAATATATTTTTAAAATGAACTTATTAACTGGAAAATAATGTAAAAATAGAAAGGAAATGTTATCACTATTTCCAGCATCCCACCAGAACTGTCAGTAACATTATAGAGAATCTTTCTATGGAGTAGAAAGTAGTTTTCTATTTTTGCATACTTAATTTCTAAAACTAATTAGAGCTATACATATTAAGAATTTTGTGTTCTACTTTCCCCTCAACATGATAGTAGAAACAGTTTTGTCTGTTCCAAGCATTATATAAATACAATTCTTCTTTGTTTGGTGTTGTTTTTTTTTTTTTTTTTTGACAGGATCTCACTCTGTTGCACAGGCTGGGGTATACTGGTGTGATCATAGCTCACTGCAGCTTCAAACTCCTGGCTCGAGTAATCCTTCTGCTGTAGCCTCCCAAGTAGCTGTAAATATCATTTTAAATGGCTGTATCCATTTTAACAAGTTGAGTAAAACTTAAGTATATACTGAATCCTTGTTGGCATGAATGGGCAATAAATAAATATAGGAAATGTAGGAGCTGTGCCTCTATTTGTTGGACACTTAGGTTATTTCTGAATTTTTTTTGTGTGACTATAGGTAATAGTATAGTCTTCTCTTATGTTTTTGAATCTTTTCCCTATGCTAGACTCCAAAAGGCAGAATTATGAATAAACAAGTACGGCTCTTTTAAAGGCTTTGGTACATGTCATCAAATTGCTATTTGCACAGAGTGCTGAGTTATCCTGCTGACCAGCAGTGTGTGAGGCCTGTCAGAATATCACTGTATATCTCTCTGCCCTAGCCTCTGAATAAGTAATACGTAAGAATACCTGTATTTTATTAATGTTCTTTGAAGGCAGTGAGGAAGACCACTCCTAAACACCAATTTGTAGGGCAAAGAACAGTCTCCAGGATGGGCAGGGAATGCATCTTGTTCTTTCATTTGATAGTGTTGCAGGAACTGTTTGTCTCCAGATTCTGGGAAAATGTTGCCAGTGCAGCATTGTAGATAGTTTATATAAAATCCTTCAGTTATCTTTTTCCCCCCCAGGATGGATGAGTAAAAACTAGGTAACAATTTAAGCAAAGTTGGAATCTTTTATTATGATCATACTTTTTCAAGCATAAGGTCGGAAAATGGAAAACTTAGATTGTCTTAGCTCAAAAAAAAATTTTTTTTTTATTCTGTATTTTGGAAAGACAAGCCTTCGTGTTTTTAGGCTGGGCAGGGGAAGGTCTCATTTAAGGAGAATGACTTGATTTGGGCTTTAAGGGGGTGTAGGGGGAGCAAGGACAGAGGGTGAATACAATGAAGACTGAGTTAGACCTCTGGGGGTGTGTTGGGTTTGGCTAGACAGGCAGGTATGGCCCAGATTGTTAGATCCTGGAAAGTCAAGCCCAGGAGTCTGGAAAATTTTTAATACTCATTCAAAGGTTCTGATCAGAGAGGGAATGCAAAATGGTACAGCCACTTTACAAAACTTTTTGGCAGTTTCTGAAATTGAGTTAAATGTATGCTTATCATCTGGCATAGCAATTCCACTCTTAAGTGGAATTACCCGAGAGAAATGAAAACATATGTCCACACAAAGACTTTATTCCAATATTCTTAGCATCCTTTTGTATAGTAGCCAGAGGTTCTGAACAGGAGCGTGGCCTGAAGAGAACTGTCCCTCAGGCAGAGCAATCTTGGAGTAAGGTGCAAGGTGGGCCAAAAGGGGGTCAGCAAAGCAAAGGAAATCTGGTTAGAAGGTTCTCACAGTTCTCTAGGTATGAAATAAGGAGGGCTGGAATTCTAAGAGGAATAGGAAAGGGCTGGGTAGAAAGGTGCCTGCAGAGGAAAAGTCCAACGCTCGGAGCCTGCTGGGTGGGGATGCTAAAGGGGAGAAAGAGGAGACAAACCAGAACCAGTGGCAGATGGCAGTACCATGGTGGGACAGGGCAGGGGGCTTCAAAGTGCATCCCTGGGCACCTGTTAGAAATGCAAACTCCCAGGCCCTGCCCCAGTCCTGCTGAATCAGATACTCTGGGGGTGTTTTAACAAGCCCTTCTGTTGACTCTCATGCCCCTCAACATCGAGAGCCCTCGAAATAGGAAATTAGTGTAAAATGAGGCTTTGTGATCCAGAGGAAATTCCCTACATGCAGGAGTGTCCAACCTCTGGCCTATGGGCTGCCTGCTGATTTTGTGAGGACTTTTAAAAACAAACAAACCAAAAAAACCCAGAGTCTCACTCCATAACCCAGGCTAGAGTGCCATGGTGTCAGTCTAGCTCACAGCAACTCCAGACTCTTGGGTTCAAGTGATTCTCCTGCTTCAGCCTCCTGAGTAGCTGGGACTGCAGGTGCCTGCCACAAGGCCCAGCTAATTCTTCTATTTTTAGTAGAGATGGGGTCTCACCATGCTCAGGCTGGTCTCGAACTCCTGAGCTCAATTGATCCTCCCTCTTTGACCTCCCAGAATACTAGGATTATCAGACTTTTTTGCTTCTCTGTGGTGGTAGATATCATGAAAAATATGCATGGACTTTTTTTTTGCTAATTATCTTTCATTAGTGTTTGTGTATTTAATGTGTGTCCCAAGACAACTCTTCTTCCAATGTGTGGCATAGAAAAAAAAGGTTGTTGGAGATGCGGCCTGGAGTTCAGGCAAGAGAGCAACTGGGATGATGTGGGTACTGAGCTTGTCCAGCAGATTCAGAAGAGACAGTACAGGTGCTCTGAGGATGAAAGTGGGTAGGAAGAAAGGCAAAAGGCCTGGGGAAATCTTGGGTGTGTCTTAGATTCCTTTGGTTGCAGGTAGTGAAAACCTGATTCACAGCAACTTAAGCAAGAGACAACATTGATGGGAAGGGTACTGGGGCAGCCCCTAGAGCATGAGCGCAGAGGGTCCCTTTGGGCCTCCGGAGAGACTGAAACCAAGTGCTGAGCAAAACCCCAGACAGCTTCTGTGTCTGTCTGTTCATCTGTTTCTCTCTCTCACACCTTTAGTTCATTTAACCAGGATCTTGTCATCCTCTAACAATGTACCTATTCTAGGTACCAATGACGAGCTTAAAAAAGAAAAACAAAAACACTTGACTTTGCCCATAGATGTCTAATTCTAGAGGGTAAAAGTGACCCACTGGGGGTTTGTGTGCGCTGATTATTAGAAACTGTGGTTGGGGAGGAGCTTGCTGGTGCAGAGAGGATTTGAAACATTGCCTTGTTCTTTCTGGAGGTGGATAGATAACCTTTAAGGTCCCGCCAGACCTTAAGACTTTTAAGACCCTGAGAGTCTATGATTGCAAGTAAAACAAAAGATTTTGGGCACCTGAGCCTGGCAGCGGCCCCTGTGTTCCTTCCTCTTAGCCAGAGTAGATTCATCTTTTTCATATGATGAATGCAGTGGCGAATTTGGGTACAGTCATCTTTTTTTGCTGTAAAATTTAGGGCTTGGTTGCTAATGGTTTTTACAAGAACTGTTCCTTTTTTTCCAGCATACTTATGGGTCCAGGGAGACCATAAGAGCATATGTGTGAATGGATCTTCACCCATTTTCCTTAGGGGGAACTTCGATTCGTGGTTCTCCTCACAGTCTGGGTTGTAAACTGCTTCTCTAACCTCTTGTCTGCACCCTAGCTATTCATTCACGTGTTCATCTCTTCATTCATTTAGCCATTCAGTCATTTATAAGTTTACTGCCTACCTACTGTGTTCAACTTCATATTTTCAACCACCAGCCTTGCACCTTCCTCTTCAGTTTGCCCTCCTCCTCTGTTTGGGGTGGATACTGGCAGGTGTGCTCTGGGGACTGTCAGCACCCCTTCACCTTTTTCTGCCTGATCCAGCTGCACTGAACCTTTTGCAGCCTCAAACCCATGATGCTGTATCATGGCTCTGGGGTTAGCTCATGCTGTTCTTTCTTCATGGAATGCCTCTCCTACCCCTTCCTCCTGGATCTACCAACCCCCTGCTCACCTTTCAAGATCTGCTGGAGCATCCCTTCCTAGAGAAGTTACAGATTTCTTAGAAGCCCGGCTTTGGCCCATAGGGTGTTTATTGTGAATGTTGGTCTGTCTGGGCTGTCCAGATATACTTGAACTAGGTAAGGTCCAGGACTGTCCCATTCATTTTTATATCAAGACATCAGTGGATGAAGGATCAAGTGCTGCTGTGGTCAACAAGATGGCAAAGGAAAGACACAATGAGGAAGAAAAGAAAAATAACTCATAATTCCATTACCCAGAGACATATTTTGGAGAGGCCCGTAAGGTTTTTTGAATACAGAAATATTATATGGTTGAAGTTATTATGTATCTTGCTTTTCCACTTAACATTAACATATTAATATTTTATATTATTCACAAGATTTCTAAGATAAGATTTTCATAACCTATTAATGTTGTATAGCCAATTCCCTCTTTATTGTTGGATGTTTATATTATTTTTAATTTTGGATGTAAAAATGCCATGGAACATATTTATGCCTTAGTCTTCATTTGCCTCTGGTGATTTCTTTTGGATAGATTACCAGCTGTACAATTACAGGGTCAGAGGATAGCAACATTGTTAAGGTTTGAGAAATAATGGCAACTTCCCTTCCAGAAAGATTGTTCCAGTCTGTGCTCCCATCTGCAGTTTTAATGGTCAGGTTTGTGAATTCTTAAAAAAAGATAGAGACCGAAAAAAAAAAAAAAAAAAAAAAGCACCAATAGCCTGATTGTCTGTGGTTTCAATTTGGAGGAAATAGCAGCTTTTCTTGTGATAGGAGCCAGGGCTTAGAGAAAAACCTGTCCTACTGCAGCCCCGGAGGCTAGAAGATTAGCCCTCAGTGACAGGGGCCAGCGTTATCAGCCCAGTGCTCCTTTCCAGGCAGGACTCTGAGACCTGGGAGCCTCATAAAGAGACAGCCTCATGTTCTGGAACACAGGAGGGAAGGAAGCTGTTTGCTGACCTTTGGGCATAGGCTCCAGACAACACTCCATTAGCTGCACGTCCATTAATAAGGAACTCAAGCTTCAGGAAGCTGGGCTGGCTTTATAAGACCTGCTGGGAATTAAAGGAAAAGGGAGTGTCCATAAAGCATTTGTTGCTTGTCGGGGTGGGGGGAGGTCACAACTGGGCATTTATCTGTACCAGCCTTCAGTTAAACCCAGGAGCAAATGTGGGTTCTGAGAGGTTAGTCGTCTGCCTATGGGGAATGGGACCTGCCTGGGAACCAAACTTGCAGCCTCTTGGACATGCACATCTATTGAAATATTAAGTATACTCTTGCTTATTTCTAATGACAGGGATATTTATGGGATTGGGGCTATTTAAAATAAAGTGAGTCCTAATCAAGTTTTTATTTTTCAACTGATTATATATAGTGAGGATGATCTCTCATAAATTATGCTTTAAAATTGACATTCTATTGTCTCTTAGTAAATTTTAAAAATAAATTAAAGTGTTTAATATGGACCAAACATTCTGGCTCATGCCTGCAGTTTTTGGAGGCCAAGGCAGGAGGATCACTTGGCTTGAGCCCAGGAGTTAGAGGCGGCAGTGAGCTCTGATCACACCACTTTACTCCAGCCTGAATGACTGCGGGAGACCCTATCTCTAAAAAAGTTACTAAGAAAAAATAGATCAACGTAAACATTAAGGTAGATAGAAAACTACCGTATTTTGCTGTGTATAATGCATTCTTTTTTGCCCAAATTTTTGACGGAAAAATAAGAATGACTATTATACATGGGTAGTATGGCTTAGTAGTAGGGGAGCCCAGTGCACCTTCCAGGGCCTCAACACCCTCCCATCTGGGCCCACCAGGTGCACAGGGATTCAGTCCATGAGGATCCAGGATTCAGTGAGGATGGGATTGAGAGCAGCCTCTGCGGAGCACTGCAATCAGGGGCGGTGACAGTGATGGGGCTTGTAAGGTAGGCCACTACTGTGCAAAATGACGGCTGAGGCCTGAAGCCTGCCTGGGTGGAGAGATCTAGGAGCCCTGTGCAGGTCCCAGAGACCCACCTGGCTGCCTCCACTGGCCACACTCATGGCCATCTCTGCCGTTGCCCCTGATATGGCAGGGAGGGAAGAGTTCTTGGGAGAGAAGGAAGGCGCATCCTTCACAGAGCAGGCTGCTACAAGAGGGCAGTTGTAATCCACACATTTACCAGGGAGTATTAGCCCTCCCCAGATGTGTCTCTCCTGGGTGAGAGCCAGCCACTTTCTTGAGGAGCATTTTCTTGAAAGTTTGGGCCAAAGACATGGGTGTGCGTTATACATGGGGGCACATTCATGGCAAAGTACAGGATAATATCTCTGGTATAATCACATTGATCTCTTTAAAACCCTCTTGTGTTATTTAATCCTTAAAATGGGAATTTTTGTTACTTATTTTTATAGATGAAGAGACTGAACGTTAGGGAAGTGCCATATCTTAATCAAAGTCATAAAGTCAACAATAAGTGGTAGACATGAGATGAGACTTTGTGTCAGATTCCAAAGCTCAGTATCCAAGGAGTTGTCTTGCTCCTGACTCTGGCAGGAGGACATTACAAGCCAGCTACTATTACCTGCTTCTAGGGAAGTAAAGATTATCTGCCCCTGGAAAAACCTGCTGTGGTTTCTGCTGGTGCTCTGAGAAGTGCTTCAAGCCAGCTCCAAGGAGAAACTTCAAAGACAGTGGGATGGAGACGTTGGACAGCTCCCAGTTTCTCTGGTCTCAGATCTGCACTGTGGCTGTTTGCATTAATTGGGGCAATGTGACTTCTTATGCTAACATACATTTTTGGTGGGCACCTTATTCATACCTGGATGCTGCTCAATTGGATTTCAGCCTCCATCAGCTTCTGAATCGGATCCTTGCCTCATGGTGCCAGTGTAATTTGAGTTCATCAGTGGTAACCTAATGTGTGAAGGGCTTTGTGTATGTAAATGCATAATCTTCCATCAGAGAGGACTCTGTCAGCCCCAGTGGACGTGAGTTCAGTTTGGAGGGGAGGCTAAAGGAACCTGGGTTTTAGGCATCCATTGTCAGAAATCTCAAGGTTGTGTCTTAGTCGAGAACTCTTCTGTTTTTTTGTTGCATGAACCAGATAGATAAAAACAACTTGTGGCTGAGCACTAGCCAAAAAGAATTATTCTTTGTAAGGAGGCAGCTAGACTCTATGGAGTCCTAGGCTCCAGGCTGCAAGACTATTGGAAAACCAGCCTGTCTCACTTCCTCTCCCTGCCCTAGGCCCTGGTCTTCCTTCTCTACTCTCATGGGCACATTTTCTTTGCCCCCTGCGTGTGTGTATGTCTGACACTTTCTCTGACTTGTGCTCTCTCCAGATTTCTATTTTTCCACGTATACTTACGTATAGGGCCACACACAGTGGCGGTCCCCACTCCTGAGTTCATATCCCCTTAGTTCAGTTGTCCAGCAGGGACGACTCACTCAGGTTTCTCAGTTCCAATGCCAATTCCTAGGAGACAGAGTCTTAATGTTCAGGGCTGGGAAAGTTGTGCAGAGCCTGGCTGCGGTGGCCCACCCCAGTGATGAGAGGCCTCGTTCTCGGAGGTAGTGAGGCTTGGACCTGGCAATGGGAAGTACAGAGAGGAAGTAGACCAGTTTGGCTAAAGAGGTAGAGTTTGAACTGGGAAAGGAGTAGAAGGTCGCAGGTAACAGGTTTCAGGTCGGTAGAATAAAGAGCTACTTCAGGTGGTCCAGGGTAGAACAGACTTTTTAAGGTGATAGGAAGTTCCTACAAGTGCAGAGGTTCACATGGTCTAGAACAGCATCTACCCGGGTGGACCAGATAGCTTAGAAGGTCCCACTGGCTGTGTCAGGCTGGCCCTGAGTTGCCGCTCCTGCTGCAGATATTGCTCCTGGTTTCCCATGTATAGAAGGAAGATTGGAAGGATGTTCACAGGTATTTTATTGGTACACTTATATTGGAGGAATCATTTAGTATACCAGTATTTTAAGTATTGTTATTGCTGGGTAGTGGGATTGTGGGTGCTTTTCATTTTGGGTTTTTGTGTGTGTGTGTTTAAATTTTTTTCTACAGTAAACATACATGAGTTACATTTATGTTAACAGTAAGCAAATTAAACCCGATAGTTTAGTTTCATTAGGCCAGTATTTGTCGTCTACTCTGGATGGTGTTGTGGCTTTGTATAACATGGTCCCTGCTCTTCAGGCTGTCTTCGCTACTGATAGAGTCTTATAAAGTGTGGAGAAGGTACACACATAACTATCTAAAGAGCTCATGAGGCTCCGCGCCTATGGCTCAACGGGCTAAGGCGCCAGCCACATACACCTGAGCTGGCGAGTTCGAATCCAGCCCGGGCCCGCCAAACAACAATGACGGCTGCAACCAAAAAATGGCCAGGCGTTGTGGCGGGCGCCTGTAGTCCTAGCTACTTGGGAGGCGGAGGCAGGAGGCTTGCTTGAGCCCAGGAATTGGAGGTTGCTGTGTGCTGAGATGCCACAGCACTCTATCCAGGGTGACAGCTTGAGGCTGTGTCTCAAAAATAAATAAATAAATAAAGAGCTCATGAAAGAGTTTCACAAAAAGAGTAGTCCTGGATCTGGGTATAGAACAGTGGTTCTCAAGCAGGGGCCATATTGCCCACAGGTGACATTTGGGAATGTCTGAAGATGTTTTGGGTTGTCATGCCTGGGGTAGATGGAAGCATCTTTTCTATAGAGCTCAGGGATGGTCCTAAGATGTTCAGGAAAACCCCTTATAACAAAGAATAATCTGGACTCAAATGTCAGTAGTGCCAAGGATTCTAATCCAATGTCTTAGAAACATGCATAGGATTTTGGCAGACAGAGATGGGGGCAGAACAACCCAGGCCAAGAAAATGATGACTGAGCATAGTGGCAGAAACGCATGAGTGGACACAGGAATGAAGGCAGGCCCATAAAGCTGGTGTGGCAGCTGTGGCTAGATGGCAGAGGCCCTCGATGCCAGGATAAGCAGTTTGGACATTCTTCTGTGGGTGGGAGGGAGCCAGGGAAGTTTTTTTAGCAGCGGAATCGCTCCATCAAGAATGAGGTCCATTCTCATCATCCCAGCTTTGCCTCATTGCTTGCTTGTGTGCATAGCTGCAGAGGTTAAAACACACCCCTGTTGTCCTGTTTTCTTCCCCAGTCTGTCCACTCTTTGTTTTCCAGCATGCAAAGGAAAGCTCTGTCAGCACTCTTCCTTGCTGACCCGGGATTCCCATCTGCTGGTGACAAAGGGAAACAGCAAAAAGTGATCCCCTTTTGACTACTCTACTTCTTGCTGCAATTAACAGGAATATACCATGGCGAGGGGCAACTGTGGGGCCTGTTCCGATGGCCTTGTAGCAGCTTTGCCTCCCTGTTGTTAGGTGTCTGTTACCATCTCACACTATCTCAGGATGCGGACTGGAGTGTAGAGGGGCCAGTGCATGTTCAGCAGTGTCCACAGAGGCCAGGCCAGCAGTAACGGGGAATAAAGAACACTAGATCTGGGTGTGGGGCAGGTACCCCAGAATTCAACCTGGTGCTCTTCTCATTAGTTCACTGCTGGTGTGAAGTGCTGGACACCCTCTGGGCTGGTAGGCACTACATGAATGTTTTCTGAATGAAAGAATGAGGAGACTGGGGTCCGGGGAGGCAGTGGGAATGGTCCAAGATAACCTGGCCAGTGGGGATCAGAGCTGAGCCTAGAGCCAGGACTCCTGGGGACCCAGTGCTGTTATCCTGGGCACTGGCCACACACCTCTAGCCAGCCTCCAAACCACTCCCTATTCCTCTAATTCCAAAATTCCCCAAACAAGCCAACCAGTCAACCCTAAGAAGGCAGCATGCCCTTCCCTACCTGCCGCTGATGGCCAAGGAAATTTTAACTCCCCAGAACTGGTCAAAAAACTCCCATGGTGGTTCCCATGTCACCCATTCTGCTGTGGGACACTGTAGTGCATGATTGTTCTCTCAGAGCCTCCCCCATAGGAAAAATAATTTTGCAGGTCTGTGTAACATTTCCATTTTCAAAATATTTTCCTGTAAATTATTCCACTTGACCCTCCCCCCAGCACTTGTGGGGACATCCCATTTTATAGAGGTGATAAAACAAGTGAGCGTCCGGGGCACTTGCCTAAGGACCCATGTCTGGGAAGCAGCACAACACAGACCAGCAGCAAGGTCCTCCAGCTTTAAGATTTTGAGGTCAACCCTTCCTCATTCCATGATGCAGCTTGGGGCTTGAGTAGCCTCAGAGCCAGGCTGAATAGAGGCCACACACCCCATTTCGTGGGCCAACAAGCTTTGTGGACAGAAAAGTCCTCCAGATGGCTGTGAGAATAGAAAGAGACCAAGTGGGTAGTCTGTAGCACAGTGCCCACAGGGAGTAGGCCCTCAACAAAGGGCACCAGGTCTGCACATCTGCCAGGTATGTGGCAGGTGCTCCCTTGAGAGATCCTGAGGGAGAGAGGTGGATCAGAGCACGGAGGGATCGACACAGTCCCTCACTGTTTTGTTTACTTTCAGCAGAACCCGATTTGTGTTCTTTTTCTTTTTTAGACAGAGTCTCACTATGTTGCCCTGGGTAGAGTGCGTGGCGTCACAGCTTACAACAACCTCAAGCTCTTGGGCTTAAGCGATTCTCTTACCTCAACCTCCCAAGTAGCTGGGACTACAGGTGCCCTCCATAACACCTGGCTATTTTTTGGTTGGAGTTATCATTGTTGTTTGGCAAGCCAGAGCTGGATTCAAACTCACCAGCTCTGGTGTATGTGGCTGGCACCCAAGCTGCTGAGCTATAGGTGCCAAACACCAATTCATGTTGTATTAATTTTTTTTTTTAAGACAAGGTCTCTGTCTCTTTTGCACAGGCTAGAATGTAATAGTATGATCATGGCTCACTACACCCTCAAACTTTTGAGCTCAAGTGATCATGCTACCTCAGCCTTCTGAGTCCCAGCTGTCCTGGGACTACATACCATGTGCTACACCGTGCTGGCCAACAACTTGTGTTCTAATTCTAATGAGCTTTGTTAAGTGGGATTATGTATTAAATTATCTCATTTTAAATAAAACAATCCTCATGATGACTTAAAAAGATTTTCTCAGCAAAGCTCATAAGAATACAAATAACATGGGATCAAATATTTTACTGATTTTTTTCTAATCAAAAAAGTTGTGATATCCTTGGATTGATACTCAGACTCTGAAATCTCACATTCTAGTGAGTCCTTGCCAGGACTCACTGTGTGACTTTACCCAAATTATTTAACTTCTCTGATCACATTTCCAGTTTGCAAAATGGACATTATAATCATGCCTGCTCTGTAGAGTTTTTGCACAAGAAAATGCATGCGAACTGCTGAAAGCTGTGTACAGCACAGGGTGAGCACTCAGTAAGTGGCCTTGGTTACTATGTGATGTTATGGTTTTTTTCAAAATGCGAAGCTTTCCTTCTTGGTTTTGGTTCCCTGGATAATGGGATATTTCTTTCTCACTTAGACTGCCCCTTATGGCCACCCTTGAGCATGGCCTTTTGAAGCTTACAAATGGGAAAAGCATCTTCTTTTCATTTTGAAGCAAATACAGTTTCTTATATCTCCATCCTCAAAGCCAACTCTCTCTCTTAGTCTCTCTTGGAATTTTTCTCATTCTTAGTGACCTAGTTTTATCCATTCCCTTCAAATCTGCTAAAGCAAATGGCACAGTTGTTAAAGAGGAATTCTCATTCTAGGTAATTGAGAGGGAATAACTCTGTTTTTTAAACAAAACAAGCTGTTTGTTATATTTTAACTGTTGTGCAGTATTGCAGCATACTTTTTAGAACGTTACCAAGGATTACTCTTTAAAGCATCAAAAATAAAACATTATTCTCCCAACTGGGGCATTACCTTCCTTGTGCAGGGCCTCTATTGTGCATGGTGGCTGGAGCTGTTGGAGTCGTACAGCCAACAGTGGCCTTTTGTCCACCATCTGCAAGGCAGGTCTGCACGAGTTGCCTGTGGTGTGTTCCTGGCCCACTGGCCTCGCTTCCCTCTTCCTCAGGTTGGCCAATTCAGGAGCAAGGTCTAGAACTTCTAGCCAGAGACGTTCTTCAGCACCATAAGCTGTGTTTGTTCCCTAAATGTCCTAACTCAATTATAATTGACACCCATGCTGGAAATTCTTCTCTCCACATTTAAATTTAAGTCACTGATGGAAACTTGACTGTTTCCTAGCTTGCTTTTTGGGGTGGAGGTAACAGAGTCTCATTTTGTCAACAAGTAGAGTGCCATGGCATCATCATATCTTATAGCAACCTCAAACTCCTGAGTTCAAGTGATTCTCCTGCCTCAGCCTTCTGAGTAGCTGGGACTACAGGTGTGAACTACCACACCTGGCTAATTTTTCTATTTCTAGTAGAGACAGGATCTCTCTCTTGCTCAGGCTGGTCTCAAGTGATCATCCTGTCTTGGCCTTTCAGAGTGTTAGAATTATAGGCGTGAGCCACTGTGCCTGGCCTCCAGCTTGCTTTTCTTTTTTTAAAGTGGCATTTTATATTCTAATTAGGGTGTCATTCTGAGCTTGAGCCAAACATCACTATTTCAAGCAATCTTTGTTCTTTATGAACAGGTAAGACATAGCCTCAGTTCTAGACAGAGTTTGCTTTTCCCTGACGCCGCATTCCCCTTCTGGTTTATGTGACATTGTTAATGGTCCTGAGCCTTTCTGGTATTTCTGAAATAAATCATTACACACACACACACACACACACAGTCAGACAGCTAAGTTCATGAACTCATCTTAGAAAAAGTGCTACATACTTCATTGCTTAATATGACTAAGGTCACCAGATGGCCAAGGGGAGCAGTGTATATCCAGTAGTGTATATTCATATTGTTGTACAACCAATCTCCAGAAGTTTTTCATCTTCTGAAACTAAAAATTGAAACTCTATACCCATTAATGAACTCCCAATTTCCCTCTTTCCTAAGCACTTGGCAATTAGCATTCTACTTTCTTTTTTTCTGATTTCGATTTATCTGCATAAGTAATAGACTTATCCAGAGTAGTCTGTGTGCAAGTGGAGTTAATAAGGTATTTGTCTTTTTGCAATTGTCTTATTTCACTTAGCATAATGTCCTCATGGTTCATCCACGTCGTAGCATGTATCAGAATTTTCTTCCTTTTTAAGGCTGAATAATATGCATATGTATATATATGTTCATATATTCATCTGATGATGGACACTTGGGTTGCTTTTATCTCCTGGTTATAATGAATAATGCTGCTATGAACATGGGTGTGCAAATATCTTTTTGAAACAGAACCATTTTTAAGGCTCAGCTCCACTCTATTCTTGGCTGATTTTAACAGATTAGAAAATCAGTAACTCAGCACATAAGACGGGCCTCATTTGGCAGTCTTTGTTCACATGCTGTCATAGCATTATAAACAGGAGGGATGCAGGCTCAATATAATTGGGTAAGGGGGTTGGAAAGACCTAGGTTTATAGCTGGGCAGATGTGTCGGGCTGGTAGAGCCTGAGCCATAGGCCCTCATCCCTCCTGCAAGGGAGACTGGAAGAGTGATCATTAACCATTTTCAGCTTTAGATAAGGTGAAAACTTCCCTACACAAGGTGGTGGTGGGTCGTTGTTGTTCTGGTAGCTGGAAGAATGACAAACGCCTGTTATACCAGTTTACCAGCATTTAGAATCCCTGTCTGCCTAGAATGGCTTGGTGTGGTTGAGGAGATCATCCCATGACACGTGTACCGAGGTGGTGAATATATCGTGTAGAACCACTGAATTCCTGGTGCTCGTGCAGTCCCTGGGAATCTTGGAAAACATTCACATGGTTTCCCATGCCAGCTCTTTCTGTGGGTGTCTCCTCTACCTGTCTGCCAGAATTAGGTCTTGCCTTCCTTTCTCTAGGGTCACACTTGAGTCCAACTCTTTGGGAACCCTCCATTCTTCCTTTCTTGGTCTGTTTTTTTACTTGTGTTTAGAGTCAATCTAGGTTTCATGACGCTTGATGCTTTTACAGTTTGGGGTGATGGTGTTGGGGGGCTATTCAGAAAAAGTCATCAAAAATTTGATGAGTGTGTTGCTAGGTTTCCTTCCAGGGCTCAGGCAGTTGAATAGCCCAGAAACATTGGCTTCATTAGTTTCCCTGTCAGTCTACTTATGCTTATATTCATTCTTTGATTTTGATCTCTGATATTTTTTTTCCCATTTAAAAACTTAGAGTATGATTTGTATGTATAATTCACCCTTTTTAAAGGGTAGTTCTGTAAGCTTTGACGAACTCATACAGTCATGTGATCACTACCGCAGTGTAAATATATTAAACAGATTCAGTATCTCCAAAAATTCCCTATTCCCCTTTGTAGTCAACATTGCCATCTGTCCCCTACACCCCCACCAGTCTTTAACAACTCAGGTGTTTTCGATCTCTACAGTTTTCCTTTTTCAGAATGTCATATATGTAAAGTTAAGCAGTATGTAGTCTTTTGAGTCTGGCTTCTTTCACTTAACCCCATGCCTTTGGATTTTATCTGTATTATTGTATAACTCACCCAGTCTGTGCCTAGCACTGAAGAAGCTAAGGTGGGGAAGGCCCAATCTCCACCCTCAAAGACCTCACAGTTTCATGGTGAAGGCAATTGGGCCCATCAGCTTATGCCTTTCCTTCCACAGTCAGCACACACAGCTTTGC
This sequence comes from Perodicticus potto, assembly GCA_963574655.1. Classification (NCBI taxonomy): domain Eukaryota; kingdom Metazoa; phylum Chordata; class Mammalia; order Primates; family Lorisidae; genus Perodicticus; species Perodicticus potto. The sequence continues at coordinate 12,905 of CAUYRH010050665.1, read as the reverse complement.
TCTGGCACCTGTCTTGTTCTGATATACCTGGCACCCCAGCCATGTTGTGATTGCCCTGAGGATGAAGCCTTTAAGGATGAAACCTTCCCTGGGTATCAAGTTGAGTTGGAAAGAGGAAGAAGTTTGGAGCCAGGTAGACTGTTTGTTTGAATCTAGCTTATCTACTTAGCAGCTCTGTGACCTAGTGTTAGAATCAGAATCTGACACAAAGTAGCAATTAAATAAATGTCTATTAGATGAATGAATGAATTTAACCTCCTTAAGTTCCAGGTCCCTTCTATGTAAGTGGGGATTGTAATAGACACTTCACCTGACTGCTTTGGGGCTCTGAGCCTGGAACAGTGCCTGATGGACATCAGCAAAGATTGCCTGTTCCATCACCTTCCCTAGAGCCTTTGACACCCTTTCCCAGACTGGCATGTGAGCACTGTGCAGACCTCAAAGCTGGTGGGCTCTGGAAGAGGTTGACACCTTCACCTCTGTGTGGAAGCCAGGAGGACACTAGCTGAGTAGAAGAGTCCCCAGAAACCCACATATACTGCTGACCCACTCCCACATGCCCAGGTCCAAGATCCCCTCATACTCATCCCCACCCCTTTTCCATGATACTTGCAGGAAGGACTGTCAGTCCTTCTCTCTGCCCAAATATACAGAGGGTTCCAAAAAATTTATAATACACATTATTTTTTTTTTGCGCAGTTTGTTTTTGGCTGGGGCTGGGTTTGAACCCGCCACCTCTGGCATATGGGGCTGGCACCCTACTCCTTTGAGCCACAAGCATCACCCCAAGGAAAAAGCTGATTAAATTTGTGATACCCAAGTCAAGTTTGGCTTCTGCAATTACAAGAGATGCTCGATGTGACTTGTATTCATGTTTTGTTATTGATATATATTGAGTATTACGATTTTAATACAATTTTTTCCTTTCTTAAAATGTGTATACTTTTATTGGCACCCTCTGTATACCATGTATGAGGCTTTAGAAGAAGCCCCCCAGGAGGAGAAAATCATAATCCTTTAGCAGAGGACCCTGTAGCTGGGGGTCAGGTCTCTGGATCTCAGATCTGAAGAGGGGGCTGATCTGGGACATGGGTGACCACAGGGCAGTCATTGTAAAGGAATCTTCTCTCTTCTTCAAAACAGACTTAAGAAGAGTCACTGCAATTATTCTTATTACTGTAATCAGTTATTTGTGGCATCATCTGTTTGCTGGCTTCCATCTCTACCAGATGACCCAGGGCACATAGTAGGTGCTCAGCACATATTTAATGATGGAATAAAAAATATTTGGGCACTAAAAGAATGAGTATTTCAAGTTACTATTTCTGTAGAAGGGAAGGAAAGGGAACTAATGCTTATCATTCATTGAGGGGATCTCAGGGATATTACATCTTTACCTATAGTCCTGTTGCGTAATCTGCATAGTGGCTGTTGAACGTAGGTGTTCTTGATCTGTATACAAGGAAACCAGTTCAGAGTAATTAAGAAACATGCGTCTGTCCCACGGCTAGTCAGTGATGGAGCTATATTCAGACTCAGCTCTGGCGTCAATGCCCAGCCTCTTCCCACCACACACAATAAAGCTGGGTTTCTTAAGAATAGAAATCTCTACAATTAAGACTCAAAAACAAAAACAAAAAAAGATTCAAACTGACATTTGAGCAGGATTTGAGTGGGTTGGATTGTAGAGTATAACAGCATGAATTAAAATTTATAGAAGGTTTGTTCCTGCTTGCATTAGACTTTTCTGTTTTGTGCTTTCCTAAGTTGGGTTTGGGAGCATTTAAATTGGGGTTTTGCAGTACACATTAATACAGCTTTAAATAAGCAGTAAAATCTACTTTCCATGCTAATGGAGGCAGTACGAATTGAAGAACAGTTGTGGACTTGGAGACAGGAGGCCTGGTTAGAGAGGGGCTTTGGCAGATCCCTGAACCACTCTGAGTGAGACTCAGTTTTTTCATTTATAAACTGGAAATGTAAACCCAGTTATCTTAGAGGGGGTGCAGTGCAAATCAGATGAGCAAATAAGCAAATGAGACGTTTGTGAGGGGGGTTGCCACAGGAAGAATCATGGTGTTCATGTTCACTGCCCTGGATCGGCAGAGAGGAAAGGGGTCTGAAACAAACTGGGAAAAGAAAGACCCTCCAGACAGAGGCCCACAGAATCACACTCCAGGATGAGGAAGAAGGATATGTTCCCTCATCGTTGTGCCAAGATCAGGTCACAAAGAGAGAGAACCTTATTTCTGTGAGCAGTTTGTGCACTGAGAACCCTTAGTGCAGGGCCAGAGAGGAAATCTGTTTGGCAAGGAAACAGACAACATTCTCCCTTCCTCTCTCCTAATCCTCATTCACTTTTTCATTCATTCAGGGACCTCCTGCAGGCTCTAAGCCATGCACTACAAAGTCTGGAAGGCAGTGCATCATAGCAGTGAGGAGGTGGGTGTGGAGGTCAGAGAGACCTGGGTTCTAGTCTGGCCTCCTCTTACTAATAAACTCATTATTTCATTTCATTAAACTCAGTTTTCTCATTATTGTGAGGAAAATGATAAGGCTGGTATCATATGAAGGTTAAAAGTGATAATGTTTATAGCTAAGTTTGTGCACTATCCCAAGTGCATAGTGAGCAATCATTGAATGAATAGTAGCTTATAAATCATAACAGTATAGTCTCTAGGGAGTCAAAATGCCCAGCAAGACAAACCGTTCCTGCTGTTTTTCCCATTTTTTCCCCTGTAGCCTATAAGAAAATTACAGTGGGTAAGTAGAAGCCTTGGAGTTGGGGCCCATAGCAGCCAAATCCCAGGGAGTTTGCTGTGCCAAGGGAGCCTGAGCTATGCTCCCAGACTGAGTGATTCTGCTAAGCTTAGAGAATGTTCCCTGGAGCAGGAGGATAAAGGTCACAGTTTCTAAGGTTTACTTAGAACCCAGTCCTTTCAGGCCTAGCATTGTCAGTGGGCCCTGGGGATGCATCATGGTTTTGTGAATCCTTGTTTTGTCACACATGGACCATCTGACATTGTCAGGAAGGCACTGGTTGTCTCAAAGCTTGGAGAATGATACTCAGGTCAACTTTATCAATTTTTGGCAACATACATAGTTTGCTTTTGAGTGTGAATTCCTCCCAGTGCTTTTGTTTAACTGTCAAGTTTATTGAGGTGAAATTGATAAAACTCAACTCCTTGTCATATGCGTTTTTTTTTTTTTGTTTTGTAGAGACAGAGTCTTACTTTGTCATCCTTGGTAGAGTGCTGTGCAGTCACAGCTCACAGCAACCTCCAGCTTCTGGGCTTAGGTGATTCTCTTGCCTCAGCCTCCTGAGTAGCTGGGACTACAGGCGCCTGCCACAATGCCCGGCTATTTTTTGATGCAGTTTGGCCGGGGCCGGGTTTGAACCCGCCACCCTCGGTATATGGGGCCGGCGCCCTACTCGCGTCATATGAGTTTTAATTCTGAGTTTGACAAACAAAAACAGCCTGTATTTGGTGCATTATCTGCACCACAGCCAAGATACAGAATTCCTCAAAGCCCCTCACAATCCTCTGCAGTCAACACCTCCCACCGCCTCTAGCACTGACAACTACTGACCTGATTTTTGTCTCTATAAATTTCCCTTTCTCAGATCAGTGTATAAATGGAATCCTATTGCACATTACCTTTTGAGTTTGCTGTTTTTGCAGGGGCATTCAACTTTTTTCTTCTATGCCATGTGTTGGAAGAAGAAGAGTTATCTTGGGCCACACGTTAAATATACAAACACTAATGAAATCTGACAAGTAAAAAACGTCCATGCGTAATTTTTGCGACATCCAATATCACAGGTAAACAAAACAGTGCTCACATGATCCATATGCAGTTCTCAGGCCTCAGGTTGAACACCCCTGTGTATAATGAATTAGAGATTCCAAATGCTTTTGGGTGCAGGAAGGTCAGTAGTTCTGAGATCAGCGTGGAAAGTTAGAAGCATTCCTGTATACTATTAACAACCAATAGAAAATCTAATTTAGGCTCGGTGCCTGTGGCTCAAGCGGCTAAGGCGCCAGCCACATACACCTGAGCTGGCAGGTACGAATCTAGCCTGGGCCTACCAAACAACAATGATGACAGCTGCAACCAAAAAAATATCCAGGCGTTGTGGTAGGTGTCTGTAGTCCCAGCTACTTGGGAGGCAGAGGCAGGAGAATGGCTTGAGACCAGGAGTTGGAGGTTGCTGTGAGCTGTGATGCCACAGCACTCTACCCAGGGCGACAGCTTAAGACTCTGTCTCAAAAAAAAAGAAAATCTAATTTAAAACATTCACAATATCACCATTAGAAAAAAAAATAAACAAGCCTGGATAAGGAATAAGTAAAACAAAACACATGTAAGATCTTTTTGGAGAAATTTACAACACACCATGAAAAGGCATTAAAGAAGATGTGAAAAAATGAAGAGATTGTGTTTATGCAGAGAAAACCTGATATAAAGATGTTGCTTCTATCCGAGTAAATTTTATGAATTCAATGAAATTCCAATTAAAATTCAAATGAAGCTTTTTGTAGAACTTGACAAGCTATCATGAAATCTATATTTTAAAAACAGCCAAAAATAGCCAAGACAAATTTTAAGAATATCAGGGTTTATTATAAAGATGTGGGTATTAATATTATAGTTATTATTAATACACTTTAGGTGCTTGGTTAGGCAGTAGGTCAGTGGAATAGAAGAGAGCTGAAAATAATGTCTACACAGGTTGGAAACCTCATATGTGACAGGTAGTACTGCAAATCAGTGGGAAAGGATACAGTAAATGTTACTGGGAGAATTGGGATCCATACAAAATAGAATAAAATTGAATCCCTAACTCACATCTTACATAAAGATCGATTCCAGAGGGACTGAAACTTAGTGGTGAAAAAGAAAAAGTTAAAAACTTTTGTAAGAAAATATTTGTGACCAGGGTTTCCTCAACAAGATGTTTTTTAAAAGCTGTAAGAGATTAATATGTTTGTCTATATAAAATTTAAAACCTCTCTACAATAAAAGGCACTGTAGACCAAGAATTTATATTAGGAAAAGATATTTGCAATGTATATGTCCAACAAAGGATTTATACCCATGAAGATTTCCCAAAAATCACTAAGAAAAAGAATTTAAATAACCTAATGGAGGAATATAAACAGGCCAGTTAAGTGGCCTGAATGATCAGTAGGCATAGAAAGTTGCTCAACTTCACTTGTAATTGAGGAAATGCAAATTAAAGCAAATATGGGATATTACTTCACACCCATTTTACTGGTAAAAATTTAAAACTCTGAGTCTTATCAGTTTTGCAAGAATGGAGAGTATTAAACTCTCAACGTTTGCAGGAAGGGGATATAAATTGTGTAACCAAACCTCTCCAGCAAGTGGTTTTTCTTTGTCTGGTGGAAAATTCTATACCTTATGATCCAGCAGTTCCATATGAGGTTATTCCCTAGAGAAGGTCTCAAATGTGCACAAGGAGACATACATAATAATGTTCATCCTTGTGTGTAACAGGGAAAAATTGTGAAGAATTTAAATGTGTCAATAGAATGATTAATTGTGATATATTCACTGTGAATCTCACTGCAATGTAAATGATTTAGAAAGACGAGTATCGGCTCGGCGCCTGTGGCTCAGTGGGCTAAGGCGCCAGCCACGTACACCTGAGCTGGCGGGTTCGAATCCAGCCCAGCCCGCCAAACAACAATGATGGCTGCAACCAAAAAATGGCCGGGCGTTGTGGCGGGCGCCTGTAGTCCCAGCTACTTGGGAGGTGGAGGCTAGAGACTCGCTTGAACCCAGGAATTGGAGGTTGCTGTGAGCTGTGATGCCAGAGCACTCTATCCAGGGTGACAGCTTGAGGCTCTGTCTCAAAAAAAAAAAAAGAAAGACCAGTATCAACGTGGATCAAATTTCAGAAACAAGATTGGCTAGAAACAATCACATTGGAATATGTGATTCCATTTATATGATGTTTTAACAGGTGTAAACACAATTATTTTTTGTCTGTACATGGTTTACATAGTTAATTAAAACATGGTACGAATAGTAAACACCAAATTCAGGATAGTAGTGCCTTTGGGGGAAGAGGGAAAGGATTATATCAAGAAAGTGTATACTGCTGGTGGGATTACAAATACAACCCTCTATGGAAAAAAGAATGGAGGATTCTCAAAGAACTAAAAGTCAATCTTCTAAAAGTAGACTTTCCGTTTGACCCCGCAATCCCATTACTAGGTATCTACCTAAAAGAACAAAAATCATTTTACCACAAGGACATTTGCACCAGAATGTTTATTGCAGCTCAGTTCACAACCTCCAAGATGTGGAAGTAACGCAAGTACCAAATCAACCCATGAATCAATTAAAAAACTGTGGTATATGTATACCATGGAGTACTGTTCAGCCATAAGAAAAGATGGAGACGACTCGGCACCTGTGGCTAAACGGGCTAAGGCGCCAGCCACATACACCTGAGCTCACAGGTTCGAATCCAGCCCGGGCCCGCCAAACAACAATGACAGCTGCAACCAAAAAATGGCCGGGCGTTGTGGCGGGTGCCTGTAGTCCCAGCTACTTGGGAGGCAGAGGCAAGAGACTCGCTTGAGCCCAGGAATTGGAAGTTGCTGTGAGCTGTGATGCCATAGTACTCTATCCAGGGTGACAGCTTGAGGCTCTGTTCCACCCCCGAAAAAAGAAAAGATGGATACTTTACATCTTTTGTGTTTACCTAGATTGAGTTGAAACACATTCTTCTTCTTCTTTTTCTTTCTTTCTTTTTTTTTTGAAACAGAGTCTCACCATGTTGCCCTGGGTAGAGTGACATGGCCTCACAGCAACCTCAAGCTCTTGGGCTTAAGCAATTCTCTTGCCTCTGCCTCCCAAGTAGCTGGGACTACAGACACCTGCCACAATGCCTAGCTGTTTTTTGGTTGGAGTTGTCATGGTTGTTTGGCAGGCCCAAGCTGGATTCGAACCCACCAGCTCCAGTATATATGGCCGGCGCCCTAGCCTCTGAGCTACAGGCGCCAAGCCGAAACACATTCTTTTTAATAAGTAAGTCAAGAATGGGGAGAAAAAGTACCCAACATATTCAATATTATTATGAAACCAATATATAAACAACTATATGCCCACATGAAAGAAAAAACATAAGTATAGTCAATTGAGGGGAAGGGGAGAGCAGGAAAGGGAAGAGGGCAGATGGGAGGGCGATTGGTGGGGTCTCGCCTAATGTGCACAATGTGAGGGTGTTCAGCACGCCCCCTGAGTGAAGGACTCAAGTACAACTTGAACTTTACTGTGAAAATGAAAACAATGTAACTTAAACATTTGTACCTTCATATTAATCTGAAAAAAAAAGAAAGTGTATATAGGGGACTGTACATATATCTGCTCTATTTTAAACTTTTTTCCAAATTAAAAATTATAGCATATTTTTTGAATGTCAAAATAATCTCAGGAACCAAGGAGCTGCCTTCTGTTAGAGCAGAAAGCAAAATCAGTCTTGGAGAGAAGTTCTCATAAAAAGCGACAAAAATTGGCAGGATGTAGTGGCTCATGCCTGTAATCCCAGAGACCAAGGCAGGTAGATTGTCTGAGCTCAGGAGATCCAGACCAGCCTGAGCAAGAGAGAGACCTCTGTCTCTACTAAAAACAAACAAACAAACAAAAAAACTAGCTCGGTATTGTGCTGAGTGCCTGTAGTCCCGGCTCCTCAGGAGGCTAAGGAAGGAGGATCACTAGAGCCCCAGGAGTATGAGATTGCTGTGAGCTTTGACGCCAGGGTACTCTATCCTGGAGCAACAGAGTGAGGCTCTATCTCAAAAAAAAAAAAAAAAAGTGATAAAAATTGATTCATAAGCTTTCAAAAAAAAAAACTTTCAGGGAAGAGCAATTAGAAATTATATATTTGTGTTAGGGCACCATGACTCACACCTGTAACCTAAACACTTTGGGAGCCAAAGTGGAAGGATCACTTGAGACCAGGTGTTCAAGACCAGCATAGTGAGACCCTATTTCTACAAAAAGATAGAAATTTAGCTGGGCTTGGTGGCACATGCTGGTGGTCCCAGCTACCTGGAAGGCTGAGGCAGGAGGATCATGTGAGCCTAAGACTTTGAGGCTGCAGTGAGCACTCCAGCTTGAGCAATAGAGAAAGACCCTGTCTCAAAAAAACAAACAAAAATTATATATTCATATTATATCAAGAACAAAAAGGGGGTGCTGCCTGTGGCTCACTGAGTAAGGTGCTGGCCCAATATACCAAGAGTGGCTGGGTTGAACCTGGCGCTGGCCAAATTGCAACAACAACAAAAAATAGTTGGGCACTGTGGTGAGCACCTGTAGTCCCAGCTACTTGGGAGGCTGAGGCAAGAGAATCACCTAAACCAAGAGCTGGAGGTTGCTGTAAGCTCTGATGCCACAGCCCTCTACTGAGGGTGACAAAGTGAAACTCTGTCTCTAAAAAAAAAAAAAAAAGAACAAAAAGAAAATGAGTGTACAGTTTAAGCTTTTAATGCTCAGATGAATTTTTTCATGAATTGGAAGACCTTTGTACAAATTCATTTTCTTGGATATGGCACACCATTCTTAAAAAATTACGAAGTATAGTATTACATATACAGACAAGAACATAGGACATATGTGTATAATATGTTTGTAATTATAAAGCAAATTCTGTGTGACCACCACCTAGGTCAAGAAATAAAACTTTCAAGAAGCCCTTGGGTGGTATACTATTTCTTCAGTGTAATTTGTTTTTTTTTGAGACAGAGCCTCAAGCTGTCACCCTGGATAGAGCTGTGGCATCACAGCTCACAGCAACCTCCAATTCCTGGGCTCAAGCGAGTCTCTTGCCTCCGCCTCCCAAGTAGCTGGGACTACAGGCACCCACTACAACGCCCGGCCATTTTTTGGTTGCAGCTGTTGTCGTTTGGTGGGCCCGGGCTGGATTTGAACGCGCCAGCTCAGGTGTATGTGGCTGGCACCTTAGCCCGTTGAGCCACAGGTGCCGAGCCTGTAATTTGTTTTATAATGGTATAAACAACTATAAATAGGCCTGTTACTTTTCTTAATTTTTAAAAATAAGTTTTAGAAAAAATATTGCTTTTTTTAAAAATTTCCAACATAATCTTTGATTGGGAAATGTTGGTCCAACTCTATGATGCATGAGTAAACTGTAGTAAATACTGGTTTGATTTAGGGTTTGCAGGGGTTGTGGCTATAGTCAGCAACCTCAGTGTCACATCTTGTAGCTGTGCCCCTGGCCAGTGCTCAGTCCCCTATAGGCTCTGGGAAATGGTGAGCAATCCTTCTCAGCAACATTTATACTTTATTCATGGAAGCAGTATTGCTCTTATCTTGGCCAGAGCTCTAGAAAGTTGATAAGTAGCTTTAGAACTCCATTTTCCTTGACATTGGCCAATGGGCTAGGTGTGTGGTTTTTAGCATTTTGGACCATACCCTCCTATCTGAGCATTTGCTGTTTTATTTAAAAAAGTGCTGGGCATTTTTTAAAAAACTCTTGGAGTAGGGCTGGGTGCGGTGACTCACCTGTAATCCTAGCACTCAGGGAAGCCGAGGCGGGTGGATCTCCTGAGCTCACAAGTTCGAGACCAGCCTGAGCTAGAGTGAGACCCTGCCTCTAAAACTTTCTGAGCATTCTGGCGGGCACCTGTAATCCCAGCTACTCAGAAGGCTGAGGCAAGAGAATCCCTTGAGCCCAGCAGTCTGAAGTTGCTGTGAGCTGTGACATCATGGCACTCTACCAGGGGAGACAAAGTAAGACTCTGTCTTGGAGTAGTTTGTCTCTGATGGTCTGGTGAAGAGTCCTTGGCCTGAGGACCAGGAAACAACACATTAGACCAGAGTTTCTCAACAGTGGTGTATTGACATTTTGGACTGGATAATTATTTGCTATCAGAGGCTGTCCTATGCATTGTGTTTATCTGCATGCCCAGCCTCTACTGGTCTCTAGATGCCAGTAGCACCCTCTCAGTTGTAACAATCACGGTCTGAGATTTTACTCAGGTGTCCTTGGGAAACTTAATCACCACCAGTTGGGAACCACTGCATTAGAGCCCAGCATTTACATGAGACTGATGTTCCCTTCTGGATGCTATGGCTAGTGGGGAGGGTTGTGGTCTTGGGTAAAGCCTCTAACTCGGAGCAGAAAGAGTGAAGGGTGAAGGTTGGAGATATGCAGCAGACAGATCCATGGAGCCAGTAAACGGGGGTGGGAGCTTCAGGGTAACAATGACAGTGGGGAGAAGGGAGGGTGAGTGCAGAGCTGTGAGGCTGTGGGGTGTGGTGTGAGCTCCCTTAAGTCCCCAGAAAAATGTGCTAGCACAGAGCTCAGTCTCCTGTCTAGAGTTATGGTCCCCAACTCCTGGGCTGTGGACCTGTACCAGTCTGTGGCCTGTTAGGAACTGGGCTGCACAGCAGGAGGTGAACAGTGGGTAAGCCAGTGAAGATTCATCTGTATTTACAGCCACTCCACATCGCTCCCATCACCACTGAGCTCTGCCTCCTGTCAGATTTCCCCCGATGTCTCTCCCAATCCATGGTAAAATTGTCTTTCATGAAACTGGTCCTTGGTGCCAAAAAGGTTGGGAACCTCTGCTGTAGAAGATGGCCCTCCCTCCAACTGCTCCCTTGAGCCAACCTTGAGCCCTGAGGGGGCTTTAGACCCTCCTCTACTTTACCACTTTCCTCTTGACTTTGTAGAGAAAGTGATGTGAATCCAGTAAGTGGGTGAAATTCTCTGGAGCGAGGTTTTAATTGTTGTATCATTTGTTCACTCAGTAGACATTTGTCAAGCCCCCTCTTGGGCAAGGGCTGTGCCAGGGACTCTGGAGCCCCCTGATTGCCCAGGAATGTGTGGTCTGAGACGGGCTCAGCCAGCACAGGCAGCCCAGGAGGAGGAGGCAGCAGCAGTGGCAGGCTCTGTTGTCAGACTGCCCAGGTCTGTGTCCCAGCTCTGCCCCTAGCTATTGTGTCTCTTTGGGCAAGTAAATAATGCTGCTAAGCCTCTGTGACCCAGTCTGTAAAATGGGATAGTAAGATTCTTGTCCCATGTGCATGGGAGAGGATTGAGAGTACAGGTTGTAGGACAGGGCCTTGAATTAGTGACCACTTGATATTACTGTTATTTTAAATGGTTTATTATTAGTACTACTACTACATAAGGCTGTCTCAAACAGTATCAAGAAAATTGAGGGAAGAGGAACCAAAGACATCACACAAGTGGCAGTTTTGAGATGTGTCTTAATGGAGGCTTTATCAGGAAAAATAAGAAAGTTGTGGGATTGGAGGAAGATGAAGCACTGAGTAGGATTCATGCAGAAGAAAGAGCAGCCAGGAAGTCCCCGACTGTGAGCCAGCATGCTTTATGCAGGACAGCAGATGGCTCCGTGATCCTGAGACCAAGGCGGGGGAGCAAGACAGATCACGGCCTTGGGGTGGGGAGACATGGCCTGAGGGGACATAAGTATTAACCCCTTGGGCTTGGGCCTGTTTCATTCTTTCTTTCTTTCCTCCAAAATAGGTTAAGAAGAATTGGCCATTTTAATCCCATTTTCCCTTCCCCAGGGCAGTGACATGCTGTTACTGAATTTCTAGAAACCAAAAAGCAAATTGGTCTGTGGTAAGACCTTGTGCTGTCAAATGGGGGCCACAGGCAGGGGGGACGCCGGCAACCAGTTCACACTGAAAGAGCCTGGGCGCCCCAGCTCCTTGGGGTTCACAGAGGAGCTGATCAATTGGCCACTGGGTTGAGCTGTGCTTTCAATCTGTCACTCACATACTGTCTCAGTTCAGGGGCCAGAAGTACAGGGTAGGTGGGTAATAACCAGGATGTCTGTGCCCAAGGAGCAGTGTTTTTGTTTCCCTGGAGTCTATAGGGTTATGCCAGAGGCTTGCTGACTCAGCCTGGTGCCACCTGGTATCTACCTCACTGCCGAGACATCAGTCACAAGGTCATCGGTCACTCTCCGAAGCTTCATGCAGTGAACACGGACTTACTGAGCACGTCCTACAGTGCTGAGCACAGGCGGTGCAGTGGTAAATGAGACAGGTGCCATCCCTGGTGTTGTAGAACATACCACCTCGCAGGACAGAGAGTCACGGAGCAGACCGTTGGAGTAGACAAGGTGGACAGGGCTCAGAGGGGCAAGAGCAGGAGTCGTGGCAACATAGAGCAGGGTGAGCGAGGAACTTAATCTACCAGGGCTGACAAGCTCAGGAAAGCTTTCCCCAGGGAAGCTGTGAGAGTGCTTAGGAGCAGTCAGAATGCAGGGGAGGACCTGGGAGCTCTCCTCACCAAGGTGCCTGTGACCACGCCTGAGGTGAGCCTCCTCAGCCTGCCTGGTGTCCTTGGCACTGTTCTCTCTTTCTCTTAAATTTTCTCTCACTCACTCCCCCATTCCTACTTTTTCCAATTCCTCCCATTGCTCTTTTGCCCCCTTTGCTGGCCCACTTGGTTCTTGTCACAGATCTCATCAGCCTTCCTAGGGGATGGTCTCTAAGGCCATGGGCAGTGGTGACAGGAAGCCAGGCTTATGGGAGGCCTTCACCCTTACTCGTCATGGGAGCTTAGACAAGCAGGTGACCAGCCACTCCATGCATTGGCATCCTGGCTGTAAAAGGGGTTCCTTCAACAAGGCAGTCTCAGTGGTGCCTGTGGCTCAAAGGAGAAGGGCACCAGCCCCATATACCGGAGGTGGTGGGTTCAAACCCAACCCCGGCCAAAAAAAGAACTGCAAAAAAAAAAAAAAAAAAAAAAAAAACCAAGGCAGTCTACGTGGGTTTAAAAGCACTTAACTCAGGGACCATGTGAGCCAAGAGTTAACAGCCCCACCCCTTCAGGGTCATAAACTGCCTCGGGTAGTAAACTT
>CAUYRH010050658.1:0-36657 GCA_963574655.1 Perodicticus potto | reverse complement strand
TTTGAGACAGGGCCTCAAGCTGTCACCCTGGGTGTCACTCTCACAGCAACCTCCAACTCCTGGATTCAAGCAATTCTCCTGCCTCCGCCTCCCAAGTAGCTGGGACTACAGGGGCCCGCTACAACGCCCAGCTATTTTTTGGTTGCAGTCATCATTGTTGTTTGGTGGGCCCGGGCTGGATTTGAACCCGCCAGCTCAGGTGTACGTGGTTGGCGCCTTAGCCCATTGAGCCACAGGCGCCGAGCCTCTAGGATATGATTTCATACAAATTTTTTGTTTGTTTCTTCTAGAGACAAGTTCTTGCTCTGTCACCCAGGCTAGAGTGTGGTGGTGTGATCATAGTTCATTATAGCCTCAAGTTCCTGGACTCAAGTGATCCTCCTGCCTCAGCCCCTCGAATAGCTAGGACTATGGCCGTGTACTAGCACACCCAGCTAGCTTTAAAAATTGTTTTCATGGCTGGGCACCTGTAGCTCAAGTGGCTAGGATGCCAGCCACATACACCAGAGCTGGCGGGTTCAAATCCCGCCTGGGCCAGCCAAACAATAACAACTACAACCAAAAAATAGCCGGGCATTGTGGCAGGCGCCTATAGTCCCAGCTACTCTGGAGGCTGAGGCACGAGAATGGCTTAAGCCTAGGAGTTGGAGGTTGCTGTGAGCTATGATGCCACGGCACTCTACCCAGGGTGATAGCCTGAGGCTCTGTCTCAAAAAAAAAATTGTTTTTGTATAGGCAAAGTCTCACAACATTGCTCAGCAGATCTCAAACTCCTGGCCTCAAGCAATCCTCCACTTCCACCTCCCAAAGTTCTGGGACAATAGGCATGAGCCACACAATTTCTATTTAACAAATGATTGCTGCTGCACATGGCCATTTGATGATCGAATGGATTAGATAACACCCAGTTCATGATGGACAGTTCAGGTCACATAGTCTCTCAATGTCCCATAGTCAGAAATTCAGTCACTACCAGGGCCTAGTAGCAAACCAGGTGCTGCCTTTCAAATGGTGAGAAATCATCAAACAGGGAAAACATAGTCTTCAACCCCCTAATGGTCTGTGCTCTGAGACATCTATTGGGCTTCATAGAACACCTCATTCAAAATCATTCTGTCAGGCAGCACTCTGGGAGACCAAGGTAGGTGGATTGCTTGAGCTCAGAAGTTGGAGATCAGCCTACGCAAGAGCCAGACTTCATCTCTACTAAAAATATAAAAACTAGCCAGGAGTTGTGGCAAACACCTATAGTCCCAGCCACTGGGGAGGCTAAAGCCAGGGGATCACTTGAGAGTTTGAGGTTGCTGTGAATTATGATGACACCTTGGCACTCCACCCAGGAGTAAAAAAAAAAATTCAGTCTGCTGAATCATAAAGCCCAAGTAACAGGGCAGTATACACTACAGCCCAGATTTGCTGCAGAGCCTTTTCTCACTTCAGATCCCATTCAAAACTGGCAGCCTCACAGGTTACTCAGTAAATGGGTCAGTGCAGCATGCCCAAATATGATATATGTTGCCTTCTAAATGTAAAGAGGTCCACTAGGATTGATTTATTTCTTTATGGTGGGTGATGCAAGGAAAAACAATTTGTCTTTTATTTTAGAGGAGATATCCTGACATGCTCCAGATCACTGGACCCCCAAAATGCCATCCATGTACCAGGCATGAGAACTTTCATGGCATTTATCTCCTATCCTCTCACCGTAAGGCATCTGGGGTGCTTGATTCTTCCTGCTCATGGGATCATTATCATAATGTTATCAATGTAATGGACCAGCACTGCGTGGGATAAAAAGGCAATTAATGACCTTCTGGGATAGATTATGACAGAAAACAGCATAGTCTAAGATAGCCCTAAGGTAAGAGAGTGGGGACAAACTGTTTCTGATTATCTTTGCTGGTAACATTTGCTAGGTCAGTACGTGCCAGAGGCTACAATAAAGATTCTCCAATAAAGATTCTACCTGGGGCTCAGTGCCTCTAGCTCAGCGGCTAGGGCGCCAGCCACATGCACCAGAGCTGGTGGGTTCGAATCCAGCCCGGGCCTGCCAAACAACAATGACAACTACAACCAAAAAAAAAAAAAATAGCTAAGCGTTTTGGTGGGGGCCTGTAGTCCCAGCTACTTGGGAAGCTGAGGCAAGAGAATCTCTTGAGCCCAAGAGTTTGCGGTCGCTGTAAGCTGTGACACCATGGCACTCTACCCATCGTGACTTAGTGCGACTCTGTCTCAAAAAAAAAAAAAAAAAGATTCTACCTGGGGAACCACAGTTGTGATAAGCATCATCACTTGATTAAATTAATAAGAGCCCACAATCATTCTTCAAAACCTACATGGCTTTTTCCATAAGTCAAACTAGAAAGTTAGAGGGATATATGGTTGTGGTCAGCACACTTCCATTTTTCCAGTTCTTGATTTTGGCTTCAATATCTTCAATTGTCCCAGGGATTTGGTATTGCTTTGGTAGAAAGGGGTAAGAGGAGAGGCAGGTAGTGTTCCAAGGGATGCTACTTTCTGTAACAGGAGCCCTCCTCCGTGGAATGTTTGGTGATTCTGCAAAGACTTGACTCTGTATGTCCTCATTCTTGTGATGAACCACTGTGGCAACTGGGTCTGCAAGAATTAGTGGCTTAATGCCTGTAGCTCAAGCAGCTAGGGCGCCAGCCAAATACACCAAAGCTGGCGAGTTCGAATCCAGACCAGGCCTGCCAAACAACTATGACAACTGCAACCAAAACATAGCTGGGCATTGTGGTGGGCACCTGTAGTCCCAGCTATTCGGGAGGCTGAGGCAATAGAATTGCTTAAGCCCAGGAGTTTGAGGTTGCTGTGAGCTGTGACGCCATGGCACTCTACCCAGGGCGACAGTTTGAGACTCTTGTCTCAAAAAACAAAAACAAAAAAGAATTAGCATCAGTACAGAGCCAGAATCTGATAACCCTAGAAAGTTCTGGATATTTCCTTTTCATTGGTCATGGTCCTCTAGTAAATGGCCACAGGCCCCAGTGCTATATATAAGGAAGATGACAGTATACAGCTGTGACAGCATTGCAGCAGGGTCCTTTTGCAAAGAGATCTAGCCTCTTTTTAATCAAGGGGTTCTAGATCTGTGAACTGGCTTACTATATCTAGGAACAAAGCAAGAGTCCAGGACTCTGCAAATTTCTGCCCATCAGACCTAGAATTTTCTGTTTCTATCACCCACCACCACAGATGAAGATGAAAACACTCTGATTACCACTCTGTCCCTGGGCTTTATCATGTTAATTACACCTACCTTCAATTCTGACTGAAATCAGGGATCCAGGTTCCACAGAAGCATATCCCACCATCATTTCTGACCTACAGAAGAAGCTCTATATTCTACAGAGCTTTTCAATAATACTGGTACTCCTCTCAACAATGTATGCCTTAGTGAATAGAGTGTCCTTCCAGTAGAATGATCAACTTGTCTCAATTTTCCTGGAACTGTATTGGTTTAAAAACTCAAAACCCTACAACCTAGGAAACCCTTAAGTCCTGGGAAAACCAAGACAGTGTGTCACCCCACCACCCACTTTTCTAAGACTGGTTCTCAACCTTCCTAATGCCGCAATGTATTTTCATTGTTAAAAAGAAGTAGTGGCTTGGCGCCTGTGGCTGAATGGGCTAAGGCACCAGCCACGTACACCTGAGCTGGCGGGTTTGAATCCAGCCCAGGCCCGCCAAACAACAATAACGGCTGCAACCAAAAAATGGCCGGGCATTGTGGCAGGCGCCTGTAGTCCCAGCTACTTGGGAGGTGGAGGCAGGAGACTCGCTTGAGCCCAGGAATTGGAGGTTGCTGTGAGCTGGGAAGCCACGGCACTCTATCCAGTGTGACAGCTTGAGGTTCTGTCTCAAAAAAAAGGGGGTAGCAACCCACAGAGAATAGTTGGAGGTAAGCACTGAGCTGGTGACACATAATGGATACACTTCAACATTCCCTTCCCCTTGGATATCTGGGCATCTGTATATCCTGAGATCTAACAATTCTTATGAAAGTGGAGGCAATGAGGTATTGTGAGGGTTGGTCCTGAGGAGAATGGGCATTCTTTTTTAGGTAAACACCTCAGTGGAAGACACTAAAAAGTCTGAATGCTTGGGAAGGTTGATGACTTTAGATAAGAAATACAGGGCCGCTTCTACTAGCGGGGAAGTTTCAGGGGAATTTGGGGGTTAAATTTTTCTCAGCCTCATCTGTTTGTGCCTAGATATTTCCATCCAAAGTGCTAGGGTCCTGTTCTTTCCCCAAGAGTGCCCTTAACTTCACTAATGGTTCTGTACCTTTAATTGATGCTGTACCTCTACAACATTTATAATCAGTCCCTGAGTATGATCTTCAGGCACATGTGTCATGCAGCTTCAGGAGAATAAAAATTACTTTAATACTGACATTGAGGCTCTTTGATTTTCCACTGTGATCTGAGTTGTGCATTCAAGGCTTTCAATCTATCCTCTTTTCTGTATAATCTCTCTGGGGTCATCAGAAACAGTTAGCCCTAGCCATGTTCTTCACACTCATCATTGTCACCATAGGGCCTAAGTGCTCTAGCCACTTGATTTCCCAAAGCTTGTCCTCCAATTACATCCCATTTCAAGCCACCATGGGTGATAATTAGAGTAATCACCATTCAATGCATGCTGTACATTACAAATGTCCCATTTCCTCCTGTAGCAAAAAGGAAAAAAAAATTGTCAAGCAGATCACATTCTTCAGGAAGCAGAGCTGAAACTGAGTTAGGGGCACAAAGGGTTTACTGGAGAGTGAAACCTGGGAAGGAAAAGAGGAGGCAATAGAATCGCACAGTACAGGCAGGGAAGGCAAACTCAAATCTGAAGTATGTATTGATTCCATTTAGGACAATTCACTGTTCCCTCCAAGGTGGAAGAGGTCCAATGTAATTAACTTGCAGCAAGGTGACTGGCTAGTGTTCCTTCATTCACTATATCAAAGACTAAGCATTAGTCTCTGTGGTTGGTTTCTTGGGCACTCAGCAATGGCAAAAGCTAAATCAGCCATGGAGAGAGAAATGAAACCTATTCTTCTGGGTTCATCCATGGTCTCCATCCCTGTCTACATAACCACCTGCCTGTTCATGGGTCCACTGCACAAGGAATGGGGTAGCCAAGAAATGTTGGCTGAAATCCACAGGATAGTTCATCTTGTACACCTGGATGTTGAGAACCTCTGCAATTGATGCTGTCTTATGGGTATTAATTTCATACACAGAGATCTTCCCATTCCCATGGGTCTATCTACTTATCTTTCCCAGACTTCCTTGCCACTATTATTCGAGCATTGCTCCTTCTACACCTCTGTCCAGTGAATCAAGATATTTGCTACTACCCAGAATTTACTTTATATTCATCTTCCTCCATACAAAGTGAATGATGAAGAATACTGCCCATTGGAATGATTTCCCTTCAGTACATAGGGGAAAAAGGACAAAAAAACTGGGCAAGCATTTTTCAGGAGAGGAAAAATGAATGTAATCAGGGAAATGCAAAATAACCTCATATTACATTATGCCCATCAGATTGTCGACAATTCAAATTTCAGTATCCATAAATGAAATTTTATGAAAATACAGCCACACTCATTCATTGACGTACTGTCTGTGGCTGCTTTCATTCTACAATGGCAGAGTTGTGTAGTTGCAACACACTATGGCCTACAAAGTCAAGAATACTTACTGTCTGACCTTAACAGAAAAAGTTTGTTAACCAGTTTCCTAGACAGTAAGTTTCAAGAAAATTTTAAGTTGGGCTTAGCACGGTGGTTCATGCCTGTAATCCTAGCACTCTGGGAGGCTGAGGCAAAAGCCCAAGCAAGAGCAAGACCCTGTCTCTACTAAAAATAGAAAATTAGCTGGGTGTCATGGTGGGAGCCTGTAGTCCCAACTACTCAGGGGGCTGGAGCAGGAAAGTCACTTGAGCCCAGGAGTTTGAGGTTGTTACAAGCTAGGCTAATGCCATGGGCAACAGAGTGAGATGCTGGCTCAAAAAAAAAAAAATGAAGAAAAAAGAAAAAGAAAAGAGAAGAAAATTTTAAGCTAATTTTAAGGTAAGTTAAACGGAAGATTTCAACATTTCTTTTTTTTATTTTTTTTGAGACAGAGTCTCACTCTGTCTTACTAAAAAGAACAATTCCTATCTTATTTAGAACATTCTTAGAAACACAAAAAAAGGAGAAAATGGGAGGCTTGGGGTAGGAATCAACATCTTTCTACCTGAATTATATACCTTAGGAAGAGATCTAGGGAAATGCTAACTAACAGAGAAAGCTAAAATCAGTTGTTTTCAAACTTTAGTATGCGTCAGAATCCCCTGGAGGCTTGTTAAAACAGACTGCTGGGCTCTACTCCCAGGGTTTCTGATTCAGTAGGTCTGGAGTGGGGCTTGATGATTTGCATTTCTAACAAGTTCCCAAGTGAGGCTGATGCTGTTGGTCTAGAGACCATATTTTGAGAACTACTACCCTAAATGTTAGAAGTGATTCCTAAAGTGAGGTACTACAGCAAGCCACATCAGAATTACTTAGATCCTTGACCTATGGGGCTTAAGTTCGAGAGCAGATGAGATAAAATAATTAAACAAATGGATATACAGTATCATAAAAATAAAATGGAATAACATGATAGAAAATGATAGGGCCTGTTGTTTTAGACAGGGTGTTCAAATCTGGCATCTCTGAGATGACAATGTTGGACAGAGACATTAATAAATGGAAACTCATATCAATATGTTAATATGTGAGCAAAAAGTATTAGTCAGTGCAAAGACCATGAGTCAGGAACTTGCTTGATATGTGTTTGTGGAGCAATCCAAAGCCAAGAATTTGATTCTTTGTTCTTCCCAGTTTTTTTTTTTTTTTTTTTTTTTTTTTGAGACAGAGTCTCACTATGTCACCCCTGGTAGAGTGCCGTAGTGTCACAGCTCACAGCAACCTCAAACTCTTGGGCTTAAGCGGTTCTCTTGCCGCAGCCTCCCAAGTAGCTGGGACTACAGGTGCCCGCCACAATGCCCAGCACTATTTTTTTTTTTTTTTTTTTTTTTTTTTGCAGTTGTGAAGGTGGAAGGGAGCTACCAACCAAGGAATATGGGTATCCTCTAGAAGCTGGGAAAGGCAGGAAACGAATGCTCTCCGAGAGTCTCCAGAAGGAACACAGCCTACAGATTCTATGATTTTTAGCCCAGAGAGACCCATTTTGGATTTTTTTCTTCTTCTTCTTTTTTTTAATTGAGACAAGTTCTCTCTCTGTTGTCAGGGTTAGAGTGCAGAGGTGTCAGCCTAGCTCACTGCAACCTCAAACCCCTGGGCTCAAGTGACTCTCCTGCCTTGGCCTCCTGAGTAGCTAAGACTACAGGTGCTCAGCACACCCAGCCAGTTTTTGTGGACTTCTGATGTCCAAAACTATGAGATATTACCACTGTGTTCTTTTAAGCCACTAAGCATGTAGTAATTACTTACAGCAGGTATAGGAAACTAATGCAGGGTTTCTTTGCTTTTCCTGATACAAGTGCTGTCTCCTCCTCTTATTCCTTATTTTTACCTTGAATATGAAGCCAAAAAAGTCATCTAGTGACATTGACGGGAAACCCAAAAGAACTTCAAAGGTATCAGCCCTGACATTGTTGAGCTGCTGAACAAATGTCAGCAGCCCCTGACTTCCAGCCTTCCAGTTCTGTGAAAAAATAAACCCATAAAGCCATATTTTTAAGCCATTATAGGCAAGAGTATCTGTTGCAGGCAAGAGCGAGCATCTCTGAGTGAAAAGAAGTAAAAGAACACCACAAGGCTAGGAAAGAATATAGCAGAGTCTTGAACTGATCAGGAAAGGTATGTAGGTAATTGTGTGATGAAATTTATCTTTATTCTTTTTGGTTTTTGTTTTTGTTCTTTTGTCTGTGGTCTTTTTATTTGTTTTGTTGCTATAAACATCCAATCTCCCTCCTTATTTAGGGGAAATTTTCCCATCATGTAGTTTTGGTGGACTGCAGTACCAAACCTACTTCAAAATCTAAAAGAGAAAATCTTCCATCTCTCTGCCCCTTGGCAATCAGTGCAGAAACGTATGCACATCCCAACCATAAAAATAATACAAGTATATATAAAGAAAAAGTTAGTAATTCCCTCTCACCCCTGTAGACTCTGTTGATGCTCTAAACAGTATCCCCTAGGCACTTGTTTCTGTACAGGCCTGTGAATTCCTACTGCAAACACCTGCGACTCTCTGCCTAAGAACTTTCTGACCACAGGAGATCAGAAAGCCAGCAGACAAGGCAGAGCAGAAGTGCCAGGAAGTTAAGGACCATAAGAGCAACGCTCAATCAATGACGGACATAAATGGAGTGAAAATACCCAGGTTTCCTTGTTCCCTAAGTGGAAAACTCTGAGGCATGGTTTTTTAGACTTCCTGAGGTCTCAATGGAATAGAGTCCCAGTTGCCCACAGTGCTAACCTGCTCATTAACAGACTTTGTATTATTTTCCATTTCTTCTCTGACTTCTCTCCATTGCTTCCTGGGGATTACCTCCCAAATAAACCACTTACTCTCAAATACTTATCTCAGTGTCTGTTTCATCCAAAATAAGAGAAATGGTCTTTCAGCGTAGACACTCTGGATGGAATTCTGGAGTTGGGTCACATGTAGAACATGTAAAAATAGGAACCTTATTGTTGATAGTAAGTAGGGTGTTGGTAATCCCCAGCATGTTGTAGCATCACAATTGCTGAGATTGGAATGGGGTGGGTACATGTGAAAGGAAAATTTATGCAGTATCTGTAGTGCTTGAAAGATGGAGAATTTAAGAATCATGAAGTTGATTTCCTGTCATTAATGGCCATAGTCACCCTAAAGGAAGAAATGATTGATTTGATCAGTTAACTATTAACTCAAGGAATGGTGTGAAACAAAAAGACCTTCCTGGGAACTTTTATCTTTTTTCA
Organism: Perodicticus potto; assembly: GCA_963574655.1. Lineage (NCBI taxonomy): Eukaryota > Metazoa > Chordata > Mammalia > Primates > Lorisidae > Perodicticus > Perodicticus potto. The sequence goes on along the minus strand of CAUYRH010050658.1, from coordinate 27,683 downwards.
ACTCTTCTATAAAAGAGAAGTCATGGTAAAAATCAGACCCCAGGATTGAGTGTGAGGGTGGTAGTTACATGGAAGAACAATGCTTATCTTCCTCAAGATCTGCTTCAAAAAGCAAATTACTTCTATATTCAAATAAAAAAAAAAAAAGGACAAATCTTAGCATGGCCCAAGAAAGGAAATACTATTTCTACTATGAGAGAAAAGCAATTATTCACTTAATAATTGTAGGTCATAGCAAATTTGTATTTGCAGGAATCAGGAGCATACACTGGGAATGGATCTTGAAAATGCTGCACCAGGAAAGAATATAAAGCTGGTTATGGGAGAGTGTATAGATATTGGAACAATCTTCTATGACACAGGATTTAACATCCTGGCAAGGGTATCTGGAGCCAGTCCTAATATGCTGCTACAATGGCTCCTTGAAACTTGAAAACAACAATATCTCCATAGTAAATTAAGTGGAGCTGTTGGAACTGTCTTGACTGAGAAAAGGGTCAAAGGTTCACAGCGGAGGGCAAATTAAAAAGTGTTTACTTATGTAAAAGCAGAAAACATACCAGTTGATGATGTCCCCTGGGAGAACCCAGTCCTTTTTTAAAGCAATAAGGAATATCTTACTGGTAATGCTGAAAAACTTCATGATGGTGGCTGTCTTCTATGGGTCAGAGTTCATGACAGGAGAGACTGCTATCTAATTAGGCTCCTTGGTCTCTGCCAATAGACAGACATGGATAATAGGATTCTAAAATAGCAAAGGCTAGGTGGCAGTAGGTAACTATCAGAGTCAAGGTGAATGTAATAACCATAATGGATAGCAAATCTGGAATGTCAAAGATAGAACTTTAACTTGCAGTAGTCTGTAGAAATGGGTAGTAAACTATGACATTCCTAGAAACAAAATAGATAGGAAGCTATATTAATGTGCTAGGGCTCTGCCTTAACAAATACCATAGACAGGTAGCTTAAACAGAAGAAATTTATTTTCTCACAGTTCTTTTTTCCATAAAATTGTGCATCCAACATTACCATTACAGATATGCAAGGTTGGGAGAGCTAGAATGATTTGTGTGCTAATGGAGTAGAGGAGACAGCATCACTATGAACTCTTATGTATCTATACATACAGATATATATTTTGTCTCAAAATGTATATATATATATATATATATATATATATATATATATATATGAATGCATGTATGTGTATATATGTTGTCTCAAAATGTATACATATGTACACATGTACATGTATATACTTTGTTACAAAATGTATATATATATATATATATATGTATACATGTCTCTAGAAATAGCCAGGTGTTATGGGCAGGCACCTGTAGTCCCAGCTACTTGGGAGGCTGAGGCAAGAGAATCGCTGAAGCCCAAGAGTTTGAGGTTGCTAGGAGCTGTGATGCGAGAGCACTCTACAAAGGGCAACAGTTTGAGACTCTGTCTCAAAATAAAATATAAAATAAATGGATTTAAAAAATAATTCATCCATGGGTAGCACCTGTTGCTCAAAGGAGTAGGGCACCGGCCCCATATGCCAGAGGTGTCGGGTTCAAACCCAGCCCCGGCCAAAAACTGCAAAAAAAAAAAAAATTTGGCTCGGCGCCTGTGGCTCAACGGGCTAAGGCGCCAGCCACGTATACCTGAGCTGGCAGGTTCGAATCCAGCCCGGGCCCGCCAAACAACAATGATGGCTGCAACCAAAAAATGGCCGGGCGTTGTGGCAGGGGCCTGTGGTTCCAGCTGCTTGGGAGGCGGAGGCAGGAAACTCACTTGAGTCCAGGAATTGGAGGTTGCTGTGAGCTGTGATGCCATGGCACTCTATCCAGGGTGACAGCTTGAGGCTCTGTCTCAAAAAAAAAAAAAAAAATTGATCCATCCGAATATATATATTTTTTCCAATAAGTCCTTTTTAAAGCATATTAGAAAATATTAAATAGTTTGATATAGTATAATATAGTGGCCTAGCTCTGTCTTTTTTCATGGGAATAGCCAATTAGGCCAATATCTATTTATCAAACCATTGAACTGAATTGCTGCTTTTGTTATACATTAACTTACTATGCATATTTGGATTTTGTTTCTGGACAATTTTATTTCACTAATCTATTTTTATTCCTGTGCTAATAGTGTAATGTTTTGATTATTGTGATTTTATAGTACTTTTAATATCTGGTAAAATATATTTACAACTAATATGACAAAGGACCAGATTTCCATAATACAGAAAGGGTTACAATAAAATCAATAAGAATACAAAAAACATAATGGGTAACAATGAGGAAAGAATGTGAACATACAGGTCAGGCCATAAAACTAAATACAAATGGCTCTTAGATGTATGAAAATATGTTCAAATTCATAAGAAAAATTTTTAAAAACTACCCTGAAATACCCTTTTCGCCTCACAAGTAAGAAAAGACAAAAAAAGTCTAATAAAACACTATTTTTGTGAAAGTGCAGGGAAATAGGCACTTTCATACATTTTTGATGGAAGTATAAATTGGTACAATTCATGGAGAGCAATTTGAAAATAGCTATCACATTTTTAAATGTTTGTGCATGCTGTTTGACCCAGAAATATAATCCTATGTCTAAAAACTTATCCTACATATATATTTGTGGTATCCAACTTGTATGTACAATGTCATTCATTGAACATTATTTCTAATAGCAGGATATTGGCAAAGAGTATTTTGTCCATCAACAGGGGACTGGTTAAATAAACCATGTGGAACATCCATAAAATGAAATAATGTGTGGACACAGTAAAACAATAAGCAAGCTCGGTACTTACCAAAATTACATTGATGTGATTCTTTTTTTCTTTTTTTCTTAAGAGACAGGGTCTTGCTCTGTTACCTCGCCTGGAAAGTAGTGGTGCCACCATAGGTCTTGGCAGCCTCACATTCCTAGGCTCAAGTGATCCACCTGCCTCAGCCTCCCAAAGTGCTGCAATTACATGTGTGAGCCACCATGCTTGGCCTCAAAGTTAAATAGTTAAGATAAAGCAATATGCAGAAGCATATTATGCTACAACTTGTGCAAAAAAAGTATAATTCAAATATCTCTGAAAATATATGTGAAAATTCAGTGACCTAGGTTACTTAAGTGGAAGAGAACTGAGTGGCTGAGGGGAGGGGTGGAAAAGAGCTTTGTCACTGCATGCCTTTTGGTAACTTTTGAATTTTTTCTTTGAGATAGAGATCTTGCTATTTTGCACAGGCTTCTCTGAAACTCCTAAGCTCCAGAGATCCTCCTGCCTCAGTGTCCCAAGTAGATGGGATTACAAGTGTGTACCACTGCACATGGATAAATCTGAACCATATGAATTTTACTCATTCAAAATAAAATTTTAATTTCTATAATAATTATAATATAAAATTATTTTATCCAGTTCAATAGTAAGCAGGATTTTCACAGAGATTCTTATTTAATTTCATTATATTTATTTTTTGAGGAAAGTTAAATGTTTTAACAATGTCTTTCAATTTGCTCAAATCTTGTTTTATGTTCTTTATATAAATCCTGTACATATGTCTACTGTTCCATTCATTCCTAGGCAGTTCACATTTTTGTCAGCTTTGTGAATAGAATGTGTTCCCATTACTATTTCTAGCTGGTTATTGGTAATACAAAGACATTCAATTATTTTTTATCATCATGTAGCTAACCACCTTACCAAAAATTTGTATTAATTCTGGTATTTTTTTTTCAAGAGACAGAATCTCACTTTATCACCCTCAGTAGAGTGCTGTGGCATCACAACTCACAGCAACTGCCGACTCCTGGGCTTAGGCAATTTTCTTGTCTCAGCCTCCCGAGTAGCTGGGACTATAGGCACCCACCAAAACGCCTGACTGTTTTTTGTGTTGCAGTTTGGCTGGGGCTGGGTTTGAACCCACCACCCTTGGAATATGGAGCTGGCGCCAGCCCCAGGCACCACCCAAATTCTGGTAGTTTTTATAAAACTAGAGTCTATTAAGGTTTTTGTGAGTACAAGTAAAAGTAGGAAAACTTTTGATTTTTTTATCTTTTTTTCTTTGGTTTCTTTTTTATTTCTTTGTTTTTCTTAGAGACTACGTCTCACTCTGTCGCCCAGACTGGAGTGAAGTAGCTCCATCAAAACTCACTGCAGTGTCAAACTCCAGGCTCAAGTGATCCTCCTCTCTCAGCCTCCCTAGTAGCTAGGAATACAGGCCTGAGCCTACACTCCTGACTAATTTTTATTTTTTTTTTTTGGTAGAGATGGGAGTCTTGCTCTGTTGCCCAGGCTGGCCACTCACATGAGTCATCATAGCATACTACAGCCTTGAATTCCTGGGCTCAAACTATCCTTACCCTACAGTGTAGCTGAGCCTCACCAGTTATGTGGGGGTTTTTTGGTGTTTTTGTTTTGTTTTCTTTTAAAATCTGTTTTAGTTTCTAATAGATTTAGGAGGTATAAATGGTTTTTGTTACGTAGATGAATTATACAGTGGTGAGGGTGGCGCCTGTTGCTCAAGCAGCTAAGGTGCCAGCCACATACACCAGAGCTGGTGGGTTCGAATCCGGCCAGGGCCTGCCAACAATGACAACTACAATCAAAAATAGCCAGGTGTTGTGGCGGGTGCCTGTAGTCCCAGCTACTTGGGAGGCTGAGGCAAGAGAATTGCTTAAGCCCAGGAGTTGGAAGTTGCTATGAGCCATGACACCACAGCCCCATGGCACCACAGCACTCTACCTAGGGCGATAGCTTGAGGCTCTGCCTCAAAAAATAAATTAATTAAATAAATAAAATAAAAAGAATTGTACAGTGGTGAAGTCTGGGCTTTTAGTGTACTCATTACTCAAATAGTGGACATTGTACCCAATAGGTAAAATTTTTCTTTCTCACCCTCTTCCCATCCTCTCCCCTTTGAGTCTCCAACATTCATTACATCATTCTGCATAACTATGTAAACAGACTTCTTTATTTTTTTATTTCAGGTTAATGTGACGGTACAAATAATTAGGTTACAATGTTCGCATTGTAGTTGTGTCCTTCACCCAAGAGGTGTGCCATATTGTGCCCATTAAGTGGAAGCACACCAATCCCCCTCCCTCCTCCTTTCTCCCCCCTCCCTCAATCCTTGTCCTGCCAACTTCAATTGAATTGAGTTTTTCTTTTATGAGGGTATGTGTTAGATCATCTACTGGCTTCATATTAGTATTGAGTACATTGAATACTTGCTTTTCCATTCTTGTGATACTTTACAATAGATTTCTTAATATTGAATTATTTCTGCATTTTTGAAATAAACCCTACTTGGCTTGGCACCAGTGCTAAGTGGTTAGGGCACTGGCCACATGCACTAGGGCTGGCAGGTTCGAACTCAGCCTGGGCCTGCTAAACAACAATGACAAAAACAACAACAACAAAAATAGCCAGGCGTTGTGGCAGGTGCCTGTTGTTCCAGCTACTTGGGAGGCTGAGGCAAGAGAATTGCTTAAGCCCAAGAGTTTGAGATTGCTGTCTTTACCAAGGGCAACATAGTGAGACTCTGTCTCAAAAGAAAAAAGAAATAAACCCCACTTGGTCATGGTGTGTTATTCACTGCCACAATGCTAGATTCAGTTTATTAATATTTTATTTGGAATGTGTACATGTACCTTTTGTACAAATATTACCATATTTTAATATATCACCATATTTAAGGTTATTCTAGCTTTACAAAATAAATTCGGGATCTTTTCATCTTTTTTCCGTAGTATGGGTACTGGTGCCAGTCTAAACGGTTTGTTACCATTTATGATGAGATAAATATAGAAATTGAGAGGGTTTAGAAACGTTTATATCAATTTGACATTGTTATGACATACAAGCAGTGATCAGTGTACTTAGCAATGAATAATGTATTCAGTTTTTGTAATTATCTTCTTTGTCCCTATGTTAAATTTGTTTTGATTATATTTAATAAAATCTAATTTTATTCTTGATGATTCTAAAAATTTTTAAATTGGGCTTGCACTTTGCTTAGTATTTAATTTTTCTAGTCATTTTTATTGCAATTTACAATAGTTTATGTCCATGATAATTGTAAATTTTAAAAAATTTGTCCTTCACTACAGATACTTAAAAAACACTGTTCTAGAATGGACTAAATAACCTTGTAATTATTCTCTAAAGGCCATCTAGAATTACTTGCAAACCTAACCAGACTTTGTATTCTTATCTACAGTTACTAGTTTCTTCAGGTTTCCTACTTCTTGGGTCAATTTTAGTTGTTTATAGTTTGCTAGGAACTCAATCATTCCTTCTACATAGTCACATTTGTAGCATATAATAGTTTCATAAAAGTCTTTAAATATCATATATCTGTGTTTTTGTCTACTTTCTTATTACTAATATTTCCCCTCCCCTCTTTCCCCCTCCCTTCTTCCTTTTCTTTCTTCCTACCTTTGTCAGGTCAGCCGGGAATTTATGTATTTTATTGATCCTTTCCAAAAAACCAGCTTTAGGGGGTGGGTGGCAGTGACTAGACAGGAGTCGAGAGCTGAGCTGTCATAGAGTTCCGAGGACGGGATCGCTCTGAGCCCAAGGAAAGGGGCAGCAGGAGCGAATCCAGGGACTCAGCTCGAGCAAGGAGGACTCCACACAGGCCAGAACTGGGATTTTCCGGGCTTCGAGAAGCAGCCACTGACCCCGTTTACAGGCGTCGTCGCCCCGGATGCCATTTCGTCCTCCTTTGTCGCCGCCTCCTCCTCCCCTTCCCGCGCCGGGCTCCCAGTGCCTGGTCCCTCCTGCAGCCGCTCCTTCCGCCACCACCTCTTGGTTCATCCTTCTGCACTAGATGACTAACCCAGCGATCAGGCGGTACACGGTGGTACTCAGCCTTGGGACCTCAGCTGAAAGCACAGCTAGAGGGGTGGCTTTTACAGGATCAGTTAACAAAACGCTGGAGCCATTATCATATCCGGTGCAGGATATACTTAAATTCTGGGTCTTTTTGTTTGCTGTTATTTATGGCCTTCCCATCATGTGCCCTCTGTCGATGTGCACTTTGCAGTGTGAATAGACACAGGACACCTCTGTATGACCTTTCTACTGATCAAAAGATTTATGGAAAACTGAAGACAAACACAGTATGACATGCATTGGCCTTGCACTGGTAAAGCCATGGAGAGCCATAAGGAGGGGTTTACCATTATTCCTGAACAGGTTGGAACTCTAAGTGAATCAAAAGAACATGGATTCAGTAAGCTCTGTAGTAAAGTGTAGCACTAATAGAAATATAATGTAAGCCACAAATGTGAGCTGTGAGTATAATTTTATTTTATTTATTATATTTTAGAGATTCCAGAATATTAGAACAACTGCGAGCTTTTCCTGTTAGAATTATGTCTAATCAAACTAGTGTAGAAATTGGCAGGGAAGTGCCCAGTGAGTTGGGTAGCTGAAGCATCCTCAGTCCAAGGAAGTTCTGGATCCTCAGAGATACCACTGCATGTCCTCATACTCTGTCCACAGTCCCAACCTAGCCCTGCCCTTCCCAAAATATTGTTCCTGATCTTGGGAGACACTGAAACCTCAAACTAATAGAATGTTCTTCTTTTCTAGTAGGAGTAGTCCTTTTTAAATTTCAATTTATGACAAATTTCTTCCTTAATTATAGCAGTGGAAGAAAGGCTAGCATCAAAATATTTTTACTTAAAGACCCCATCAGAGCAGACAGCCCTATGAATGCAACTTGCTTTGTCTAATATTAAATATATAATTTAACAGATTCTGCATGTCCACTCTTTGCAAATTTGTGCACACATATTCCCCTTGGAGAACAATTTTGCAAATTGCACACAGACAAAAAATGGTGGCAGCTTTAATGGACTGAATTTACTTATAAAGCCAGATTTTGGTTTGGGGCTATAACCATTTTTCTTTGTTTTTGTAGCAGAAATAGTATAGTGCCACTCAGATCCCACTTCAAGAAAGGCCTGACTGTCTAGCTGCAGTTGCAAGGAATGTGGCTAGCTGTTAGTGCCATCTGCTGTTAGTACCTCCAGGGTCCACCTCAAGTTTTGGGCTGAGGTCATGCCCTTAAAATGTCCACAATTTATGACAGAAAAGCAAAGGGAGGTACTGGGATGTAGCCTTTTCTGCACAATGAAGGACTTCTCTAATGGACAGTCTTTGCTCTACAGCCCCCAGTGGGCTGGTAGACACTTTGTCAAGTCTGCATTACAGTCTAACAATACCCCCTCCCTCTTGTATTCACAGGCATTATGTCTCTGTAAACTTTTGTACCCTTAACTCCTCAGCATATGTTTCCTGAAGAACCCAACCTGTGACAAGTTTCTGTTTCACTCCTTTGAACTTTGTCTTTCATTAATTCCCTGTTTATATTTTCTTTTGGATAATTTTGTGTTTTTGCAGCTACTGTGTTTTTAGTATATTACTTATTTTTCATATTTTCCAGTTTTATTCTTCTGTAATAATAAAAGCATCTCCAATGGAGTAAACTTCTGGACTTGAATTCTACTTTTACTGGATTATAATGATAATGTATACCTTCTAAGAATCTCTGTTTCTTTAAATTTATGAAGTTTTCTTCTCTAAAGAAGCACACAATTGATAGGCATTAGAAAATGATTTACATTTTTAAATGGGCATGGACATACACATGGTTATACATTGAGCTTGTTGGTTATATTATTCAAACCATCTATCCTCTAGCTTATTTTGTCTCCTTGATCATTCAAGATCTAAAGGAGATATATTATAATCTCCCATTATGGTGGTGGTTTCTTATCAAAATCTTGGATTTCTAATAATTTTCTTTAAATATTAAGGTACAGCCTAGTACAGTGGCTCACGCCTATAATCCTAGCACTCTGGAAGGCCAAGGAAAAAGGATCATTTCTTTTCTTTTTTTTTGAGACAGAGCCTCAAGCTGTCACCCTGGATAGAGTGCTGTGGCATCACAACTCACAGCAACCTCTAATTCCGGGGCTCAAGCGAGTCTCCTGCCTCCACCTCCCAAGCAGCTGGGACCACAGGTGTCCACCACAACGCCCAGCTGTTTTTTGGTTGTAGCCGTCATTGTTGTTTGGTAGGCTGGGGCTGGATTCGAACCCACCAGCTCAGGTGTACGTGGCTGGCGCCTTAGCCCATTGAGCCACAGGCGCCAGGCCAAAAGAGGATCATTTCAACTTAGGAGGTCAAGACGAGCCTGAGCAAAAGCAAGACCCCATTTCTTCTAAAATAGAAAAATTAGCTGGGTGTTGTGTTACAGGCCTGTAGTCGTAGCTACTCAGGAGGCTGAGGCAGGAGGATCACTCAAATCCAGAAGTTTGAGTTTGCTGTAAGCTATCATGATGCCAAAGCACTCTATCCTGGGAACAGAGTAAGACTCTGTTTCAAAATAAATAAATAAATATTAAGGTGCTAACATAATTTAGTACATAAAGGTTTATGATTCATCTCTTCATCAAAGATTGAATTATTTATACCTCTTTTTGTCTTGTTTAATGCATTTGATCTTAAATTCCATTTTTTCTAATGAAACTTAGTAGCCTAAACAACACGTGTGTATAATCTCACATTCTCTGTGGATTAGGAATCCAGCTTCATAACCTGGTCTTCTGCTTCAGAATTTCTCAGACTATTGCAATCAAGGTGTTCTCTTGGGTTCTTTCACAAGGTGGAATCAAGGTGTCAGCCAGGGCCATGCTTTCCTTTCAAGGCTCACTGGGACAGTATGCATTTTCAAGCTCACTCACATATTTGCTGGCTGTTGGACTGAGGGTCTCAGTTCCTTGCCAGGTGGCTCTCAACATCAGAGCAAGCAAACAAGAAGAGCCAGAGGGAGAATGTAAGCAATAAACAGAAGTTGCAGTCTTTTGTAACGTTATTATGGATGTGGCATTCCTTCACTTGTGCCATAGTCCTTTGTTACAAGCAAGTCACTAGGTCCACCACACACAAGGGGAAATATTTACACAAGGGGGTAAATACTAAGAGGTGGAGATCATTTCAGAAGCAGCCTATGACAGCTGGTTGTAGGGTTTTTAGCTAACAGTTCTTTTCTCCCAGCATTCTGTAGAAGGTATTCCACTGTTTTCTACCTTTTTGTGTTTTAGATGAAAAGTCAAATCCTAGTTTGTTTTTCTTTGTTAAGCATATCAGTTAGAATCCAAGTAAAATATAGAAAATGCTCTGAGTATTTAAAATAGAATATAATATGGCTTGGTGTCCGTAGCTCAGTGGTTAGGGTGCCAGTCACATACACTGCGACTGGTGGGTTTGAACCTGGCCCAGGCTTGCTAAACAACAACAACAACAAAAATAGTCAGGCATTGTGGTGGGCACCTGTAGTCCCAGTCACTTGGGAAGCTGAGGCAAGAGAATCGCTTAAGCCCAAGAGTTGGAGGTTGCTATGAGCTGTGACACCACAGCACTCTACCAAGGGCGACATAGTGAGACTCTGTCTCAAAAAAAAAAAAAAAGAAGAATCCGGGGAATGACACAAATAATGGAAGAACTGATAAGCCAAATGAGGACCACGAACAACAGCAGAGATCTACTACTGCCCCTAGACTGGAGGGTCAAAGGAAGAAGGTGTTGTTACTGAGGGGTTAGGGTTATTCAGTGGGAGCCTGTCTGGCAGAACCTGAGTTTACAGAGGAGCTGCAAACACTACCAGACATTTTACTTGAGGCAGAGAGGAAGGTGGAGAAATATCCTGGCTTCTCCCTGTCCTCTGTCTTCAGCCTTCCACCAGTGCCTCCCATTGGCCAAAGCCAGGCAGAAAACGGAATGTATTCTTTGTGTTGGGAAGCTTGCAAGCTTTTCTCCTTATCCTTGGAATTCAAGGATTTCACAAAGATGGATTTTGATGGGTATCTTTTTCATTATCATTCAATGGGATTCAGTGAACACTTCAAATCTGCAAACCCAAATATTTCCTCAACACAGGGAATTTCTCTTCTATTGTTTATCTATTTAGTTCTTCCCTTCCTTATGTTCATTTTGTCCTTCTAGACTCTTCCTGGATCTGTTCTCCAAATCCTTTGACCTTCATGATTTTCACCTATTTCTATTTTTGTTTTCTGTTGAAAGATATTCCTTCCACTTTACCTTCCAATTTGATTCTCAGTTATTGGTCATCCTCTTTTTCAACTGGTTACTAAATTTTTGTTATTCTAAAATCATTTTTTCTGGTTTGATGATGTCTTTTTTGTGGTCTAACTGCACATCCCTGAGAGCCCTCATTACTTTTTTGTTATAATTTGTTATTTAACAAACATGTATATGACACATAGTATGTGCTAAGCAGTGTTTTAAACATTTTACAATGATCAACTTGTTTAATCATGTAATAATTCTCACTGAGTTTTCCTGTGGTTCTTTTATTTATTTATTTGTTTGTTTATTTATTTATTTTGAGACAGAGTCTCACGATGCCACCCTCCGTAGAGTGCCGTGGCTTCACAGTTCACAGCAACCTCAAACTCCTGGGCTTAAGTGATTCTCTTGCCTCGACCTCCCACATAGCTGTGAGTACAGGTGCCCACCACAACGCCTGACTATTTTTTTTGTTGTAGTTGCCATTGTTGTTTAGCTGGCCCAGGCTGGGTTGCAACCCACCAGCCTCGGTGCATGGTGGCTGACGCCATAACCACTGTGATACGGGTGCCGAGCCTTTCCTGTGGTTCCACATCGATGAAAACCACCTGTTTAGTTGTGTGAATTAGTCTTCCTCCAACTAGTTAATACATTTCCCTTTGCCTGTTCATGAGTTTGACTCCTTAGCAGTTAGGTCAGATTATTAAGTTGCCCTGAAAAGGGCAGCGCCTGTGGCTCAGTGAGTAGGGCACTGGCCCCATATATGGAGGGGTTTGAACCCCGGCCCTGGCCAAACTGCATCAAAAAAATAGCTGAGGGTTGTGGCAGGCGCCTGTAGCCCCAGCTACTTGGGAGGCTGAAGCAAGAGAATTGCCTAAGCCCAAAAGCTGGAGCTTGCTGTGAACTGTGACGCCACGGCATTCTACAGAGGGCGACAAAGAGAGACTCTGTCTCAAAAAAAAAAAAAAACGATGTCCGGAACAGTAGTAAACCAGTGAGTGATGGAAGACTGAAAAGTTTTTGCTTTTGTGGATGAGAAGTAAACTAGATGCAGAACTATTATGCTTTTGCTGAGATATTAGGAAAGAAGGCTTTTGCCCCAAACTTCCCTGAGCTCAAGGGCCAATTTCTTCCAACTATTAGGGGCTAAAAGTAATACAGGACAGCAAAATAGTTTTCCTCAGGGTCCCACATAGTTATGTGAATCAGACAGGCCCCAGGACCTCAGGAAAGTAAGCGGATAGGACCTCAGGAAAGTAAGCAGATAGGTCAAAGCTTCACAAGATATATGCCCTGTCTTATACCATTATCCTTTTACTCTCACCTAGCACTAAGCAGATCAGATACTCTTGGCTAACCCAGTGGGGAGCGCCGGAGCAAAGATTACCTATTTGAGGTATCCCACACTGGGCAGAAACAGTCAGGTGCTAGCACCAATGCCATGCACAGTCATGGGTTGGACACTGCTTGAATCTGCTCTCTATCCCCTCTAGAAGATCCTAAAAGAAATATGGCCTTAGATACATCTTCTAGACTCCATCAACTTACCTATCTTGGCTGTTACGTCACTCTCAAGAAAGATTTGGAAGGAAATATTGTCAATACTTTAGATCTTTGTTGTTGTTGTTGTTGTTGTTGTTGTTGGAGTTCTTTCCTGGGGCCGGGTTTGAACCCACCACCTCTGGTATGTGGGGCTGGTGCCCTACTCCTTGAGCCACAGGTGCCGCACTACGTTAAATCTTTTTTAAGAGCCCAGTCAGAATTATTTTTGTATTAAGTAAATAAGATCTTGTTTGTCATATGTACTGCAAATATTTATTCTCAATTTCTTTTTATCTTTATTTGTGGTATCCTATGCAGGGGTTTCCTTTTTAAATAAATTAATTTTTTGTTTGTTTACTTGTTTTTAGAGACTGAATCTTGCTCTACAGCCCAAACTGGAGCATATGGGTACAATTATAGCTCAGTAAAGTCTCAAACTCCTGGGCTCCAGCAATCCTCCTGCCTCAGCCTCTCAGTTAGCTGAGACTACGGGTGCATACCACTGAGCCTGGCCAGTTTTTTTTTTTTTTAATATAGTTGACTTTATTTCTTTTTGCCTTTAAAGCTTCTTGAATTTGTGACATGCTTAGAAAAGCTTCACCCACTTTTTTTCTTATATCACCTTTATGGTTCTATGGTTGTTATTTATTTATTTTTTTTTTTTTTGAGAAAATGTCTTGGTCTATTGCCCAGCTACAGTACAGAGGTGTCATCAGTTGTCATAGCTCACTGCAGCCTCCACTTCTGGGCTCAAGTGATCCTCCTGCCTCAGCCTCTCAAGTAGCTGGGACTGCAGACACAGACTGGCCACTATGGCCATTATGATTGGCTAACGTTCCTTTTTTTTTTTTCTGTACAGATGGGGCCTCTAACTAAGGCTAGTCTCAAACACCTGACTTCAAAGGATTTTCCCTCCTCAGCCTCCCAGAGTGCTAGGATTACATGCCTGGCCCTCATTTTTCTTTGGTACTGATGCCGGAATTTCAGGTTCTTGGTCTCAGGCGATTTGAACAAGGAATTGACAAACCACAGGAGTAGTGGTAAGTCAGGATTTATTTACAGGAAAGAAGAATTACCAATGGAGGAAAAAGCAAACCTCCAGGCAAGAGGACCCAAGAGGGGAGCAAACTCTCCTGCTCCCTCTCTGAGGTCCAGCCGAGGTCTGCTTTGGAGGGGAACAGGCAGCTCTCCCTGTTCCCTCTCCGAGTTCTAGCTGAGGTCTGCTTTGGAGGGGAACAGGCAGCTCTCCTGTTCCCTCTCCGAGGTCTGCTTCTGAGCTGTTCTCTCTCCAACATCCTGCCGAGGTCTGCCCCTGAGCTCTCTGCTCAGGGGGTTATATAGTCCCAGGGAGTTACTTTGCCGGAACTTCTTAGGGGCAGGTCTTCATTAGTTACAGCCAGCTGTCCAATGAAGACCCCGGCCCTGGAAACTGACATGATATTGACCAGTCAGATTTGCAGAGGAGCAGACAGCAAGGTGCCAGTGTCTTCCGCACAGGTCCGGCCTTTTCGCAAGCTGGTTTCACCATCCGCCACAGCATCAGCGCTGCCAGGGCCAAGGCAGCGGTTGTAGAGATGCCTTGTCTTGCATCACAGACTTTGAGCCCCACTTGGTCCATCCACTTATTTTTCTCTTTGACCAGCAAAATAGATTTAAAATGATATAGGACAGGTGGCACTCCAGCGAGCTCGATGGAGCTGGGAGAGGTGAGGGGGTGGAGGGGAGGTGGGCTGTGGACTGGCTGCTTTGGCCTTGGTGGTGTTGGTGCCATGGCAATGAACAGAAGAACCAGTGGGCTGAAGGGTAGGCCAAGGTGCCTGCAGGCGGCTCCAATAGCAGGAGGGGCCAGACAACTGCTGGGGAGACACCAGCACCTTAGGTTTCCCTCCCTTGCACTTACAGCTGAACAGGGAACCCCCATTTCTTAGTCCTGGTCAATTTCATGTAAGTTTCCTAGGCCTGGAAATGAAAGGGATTGTAGCCGTTCAATTTGCGACACAGATTCATTGTCCCAGACATGACTCAGACATGTCCCAGACATGGTGTCCCAAACACACTAAATGTAACTACTAAGAGCCTCATATGACTGCATATACCCCTAGACAAAGAACTGGCAGTCAGTGAGACAGACAGAGCTTTTCTCTCCCTACTTGAGGTTTCTCTCCCTTCGGGGAGCTTTGGTGTTTTTGTATTCTTTTCTGTAAATACATCCTGTCTTACCACTGATATGTGGTCTGCAGATTCATTCTTCAAATCAAGCAGACCAAGAACCTACTGAAGACAAAATTCCAGTATCAAAAATATGATAAATGGGCGGTGCCTGTGGCTCAGTGAGTGTGGCGCCAGTCCCATATATCGAGGGTGGCGGGTTTGAACCTGGCCCCGGCAGAACTGCAACAACAACAACAACAAAAATAGCCCGGTATTTTGGTGGGGGCCTGTGGTCCCAGCTACTCGGGAGGCTGAGGCAAGAGAATTGCCTAAGCCAGGGAAATGGAGGTTGCTGTGAGCTGTGTGAAGCCATGGCACTCTACCATGGGCAATAAAGTGAGACTCTGTCTCTACAAAAAAAAAAAAAATATATATATATATATATATATATACACATATATATATATGATAAATGGGCGGCACCTATGGCTCAGTGGGTAGGACACCAGCCCCATATACCCAGGGTGGCAGGTTCAAACCCACAGGCCAAACTGCAACAAAAAATAGCCAGGCGTTGTGGCGGGCACCTGGAGTCCCAGCTACTCGGGAGGCTGAGGAAAGAGAATCCCCTAAGCCCAGGAGTTGGAGGTTGCTGTGAGCTGAGATGCCACCGCCTTCTACCGAGGGCAATAAAATGAGACTCTGTCTCTTAAAAAATAAATAAATAAAATATGACAAATGTTCACCCCCTACCCCCATGAAACTTCCAACAAATCCCTGCTTTTTTGAAGTTCCTCGACAAGGATATAACTTGATCAATGAGAGTTTGAGTTATAAATACAAGTATCTCAGATAAAAAAACAGCAATGGAAGAGCAGAGAAGCACGTGAGGGCGTCATGCTATTGGAGAACCATGACCAAATAGGCCTGCAGAGGCTCAGAAGGAGGCATTTCACCAGAGTCATGAAAGGCCTCATGGACCCTGTTGGTGGTTTCTTCTTTCCCATGTAGACGATGAGGAATCACCAAAGGATTTTAAGTTGGGACAAAACCTGGTCATTTTACAAAGATCCCTCTGGCTGCATTGTGGAGGGTATATTGTAGGAGGCTGCTATCACGTGCAGTGAGCTGTTAAATCGACACAGCATGGGTGAGAGATGAGGAATGCGGAAATGAAACTGAGACAGGAGAGATGCAGAGGAGGATAAGACTTTGAGGAATATCTCAGAGATAGAGTGAGCATGACCTCTTGGGCCATGAAAGAATCAAAGATAAATCCAAAAATAAATGAAATTAATTTTTGGAATAATACAGTGAAATGTGGAACTTGTCTGTCATCCTAGAGAAGGGCTGTTTTCTCTAATTCATGAAGATTAGCAGTATTTACTTTCTGAGAAGAGACTCTTTAAATGCTTGACCCTCAACAGCAACCCATCCCTCAAGGTAAACACAGACTTTCAGAGTGAGTCTGAATAGGCTCCCCACTTATAAAGCCTTTTCTCTGGACCACTGGTGAGGCTGTAGATATCTGATGGGAAGGTTCCAGACCATATCATTCAGAGTTTCAGAAACTATCTTCTGCTTTATCTGTATCTTCTCTCTTCATATCTAATTTTTCAGATCTCTTCACCAATGCTGGGGAGTATATGTTGGATCTCATTTTATTATTCAGCCTTGACCTAGCTTTGCAGGTCCTCTTGGCTCCTGACATTGTGAACTTGAGAAAGGACACACAAGGGGGCTACCAGCATCTCCAACTTGTACTTCCACTGGTCCAAGAGGGGTGTGGAACTTAGGCATAGTTGGATTTTCTAGGGTGGTTTGAGATCTCTGTACTCCACATTGTTAAATTAATGAGTGTTCCACTTTAAAGAGTATCAGGAGGATTCCAAAATGTTTACACCCAGTGACTGACCACTGTCCAGAAATGGCCACTTCATACATGCCCTGAGACTTTCTTTCATCCCTGCCCCCATGAGATTCCTAGAACCACTTTCCTCCTTCAAAACTCTGCTGAGTATATGCCAATAACAGCCAGGATAAAAAGCTAATCAAGGACATAATTCCCTTCACAATAGCTTCAAAAAAATTGAAACACCTAGGAATATATATAACAAAAGAGGCAAAGAACCTAAACAAAGAACTTTATGAAACCCTAAGAAAAGAAATAGCAGAAGATATTAACAAATAGAAGAACATACCATGCTCATGGCTGGGAAGAATCAACACTGTGAAAATGTCTATACTACCCAAAGCAATCTACAAAGTCAGTGCAATTCCCAATAAAATACCATCATGATACTTTCAAGATTTGGAAAAAAATAATCCTTCATTTTGTGTGGAACCAGACGAAATCCTTATAGCCAAGGCACTTCTTAGTAATAAAAATAAAGCAGAGGGTGTCACCCCATCAGACTTTCGACTATAGTGCAAAGCCATAGTGATCAAAACAGCATGGTATTGGCACAAAAATAGAGATATTGACATTTGGAACTGAATAGAAAACTGTGAGATGAAACCCACATCTTACAGCCACTTGATCTTTGATAAACGAAACAAGAACATACACTGGGGCAAAGAATCCCTGTTCAATAAATGAGGTTTGGAGAATTGGATAACCACATGTAAAAAAACTGAAAATGGACCTGTACCACTCACTGCTTACAAAAATTGGTTCAAGATGGATAAAAGATTTAAATCTAAGGCACGGCAATTACAGCAACAACAAAAATAAACAAATGGGACTTAATTAAACCTAAAAGCTTCTGTATAGTTAAGGAAACAACAACCAAAACAGACAACCTTCAGAATGGAAAAGATATTTGCATATTATGAATCAGACAAAAACTTGATAATTAGGATATGTAGAGAACTCAAATTAATCAACAAAAAAAGACCCAACAATCAATATATCACTGGGCAAGAGACATGAATAGAACCGTCTCTAAAGAAGATAGGTGAATGGCTAACAAACATATGAAAAAATGTTCATCATCCTTAATCGTCAGAGAAATGCAAATCACGACTACCCTGAGATTTCATCTAACTCCAGTGAGGATGGCCCACATCACAAAGTCTCAAAGCTGCAGATGCTGGCATGGATGTGGACTTTTACACTGCTAGTGGGACCGCAAACTAATACAACCCTTTTGGAAGGAAGTATGTAGAAGCATCAAAAAACTCAAACTCCCATTTGATCCTGCAATCCCATTGATACCGGAATTTCATCTTCAGTAGGTTCTTGGTCTCAGTGATTTGAAGAATGAATCCGCAGACCACAGATCAGTGATAAGACAGGATTTATTTACAGAAAAGAATACAAAAACACCAAAGCTCCCAGCAGGGAGAGAAAACCCAAGTCGGGAGAGAAAAACCCCCTCTCTCTGTCTCTTTTTGTCTGCCTCTGGGCTCTTTGTCTAGGGCAGTGGTTTTCACCCTTCCTAATGCTGCAGCCCTTCAATACAGTGCCTGTGGATCATGACCCACAAGTTGAGAACCACTGGTTTAGGGGTATATTATAGTTGCCTGGGGGCCTCTGTAGTTACATTTAGCGGGGCTCACTCATTTGTGTGTCTGGGACAGTGTGTCTGGGACATGTCTGGGTCATGAATGAGTGGCTACAATCCCTTTCATGCCCAGGTCTGGGAAATGAGGGTTCCTTGTTCAGCCACAAATGCAAGGGGAGGGAAATCTAAGGAGCTGGTGTCTCCCTGGCAGTTGTCTGGCCCCTCCAGCTACTGGAGCCTCCTGCAGGGCCCCCCTAACTACCCTCCAGCCCCTCTGGTTCCTCTGCTCGCTGCCACCACACTAACACCCTCAAGGCGGAAGCAGCCAATCCTCCCTTCCCCCTACCCCAACTTCATCGAGCTGGCTGGGGCGCTGCGTGCTCTGTATCAACTCTCTCTCTCCCCAGTAGAACTTCTAACTGCTGTTAGAGAAAAAGGATGAAGATTCGAAGATTCCATCTAACTGCTTCCTGTTGAATCTGGCAATGATAGAAGGAGGTAGTTAGAGTTTCTCTAGAGGGAGAGCAATCCAGGGGTCCACAATAGAATCAGGTCTTGAACTGGAGCCATCTTTACTGTGTGTGACTTGATGACATTTCTGGAAGACACAAATCTGATTAGCACATTAAAAGGTAAGGGTGGAACAGTGAGAGGAGGGGGTTAATTACAGGGGTCAGGTTAGAAGAAGAAAGTCAATGATGTTAAAAAGAAAACTATATTAACACTTTCCTTGCTGTCTCCTAAACAATAACTTTAAATTTTCTGTAGGCTCACAAGTGTAGGTGGACTGTGGTTGATTCTCTTCATGGTCTGCTTCTGTGCAAGGAGATGGGTTCCAGGATTTTAATCATGAATAACGTATCCAAGAACCTATTTCTATAACTTTAACAACTGTAGAAGCTATAGAAGAAGACAGGATAACAGAAAAAGGACCTTCCCAAGTTAGGGTTAGGGAAGATGAATTAGAGGGAAGAGTTTTGTTCATGACTAGATCTCCAGGAGAGAAAAACTCCTTTCATGTTGAATGTGAAAATGTAGTTGGGAGGTTTTTAAGGATTTGTTGACATTTAGCTAAAGAAGTAATATGTTTTACTAATTCTGTAGTTTCTTGATCTAATAACAAATCATTAGTTATAAAGGGTCTTCCATACAATAATTCGAATGGGCTACAACCAAATTTCTGAGGTAAATTTCTTATTCTAAGGAGAAAAATGGAAAGCAATTTAGTCCAAGGGAGATGAATCTCTTGAGTTAGTTTTCCTAACTGTCCTTTGATTTTATCATTCATTTTGTCTACCTTCCCAGAGGATTGGGGCCTCTAAGAGCAGTGTAGATGATATTTTATGCCTAAGGTCTTTAGATAGTCCCTGTGTAACAGCTGCTTTTAAGGCCATCCCATTATGACTTTGCAAACTCTGAGGGAGTCCAAACCTAGGGACAATCTCATGTACTAAAGCCTTTATAACTTCCTGGGCCTTTTCTGTCCTACAAGGGAATGCTTCAACCCAATTAGTAAAAGTATCCACAAATATCAGCAAATATTTGATACAATCTACCTTAGGGAGATGAGTGAAATCCATTTGCCAATCTTCACCTGGATATTTACCTTGTTTCTGTATACCTGGGGGAGCTAGATGGTGATTTGAAGGATTGTTTCTCTCTTAATTTCACATCAATCCCAGTGCACCAAGTACCCCCAGGATGCAGTGAACCCTAGGACCAAATGCAAACATGACTTACCACATCAGTCCTACAAACCACGATAGAAAGGCAGCTTAGGGCCACGTTTCTGTCATAAAATACAATGAGACCCCAAGCACTAAAATGCGGACCCCTGACCTAGTTTCCCCCTTAGTATTGAGTATTCATGACAGCATCTGAATATTAATTTTCTATAATTTTTGTTTTCAAAGCTTTAAGAAGGGCTGGGGAGAGAAGAAATTAATTTAAGTGCCAATTTTATCTAACACACCAAAATCCCAATATGATTTAACTGTCTCTCATCTCCTATTAACTTAAGGGCAACAAATATTTCAAGTTTTTTATCCTGAATTTTAATAGAAACAAGAGAGTTGCAAGATCAGGAATATCCCTCACAATTATCTTTGCAGGCCTGAATAACCTCAAAAGTGCTGCTAAGTAGGCCAAATTCGGGAGGCCAGAGCAGGTTGTGAAACTCAGATGCTCATTCTTTGAAAGAGTGCAGGAGGAGTAAGAGTCTGTCACTTATTTTTTGCTTCATCTATTTGAGGCAGTTATGGTTCCACATTTGTTGCTGTTTCTTGTGTATGTATGTTTATTTCTTTGCATTAAAAGATTAGTTAGTGATTTCAGTTTTATGTTTGGATTTTTTTGATTTTTATTAGATACGTTTGCTTAAAGATTTTTAGTAAAGTATCTGTTAGTTTTTCTTCCTTTCTTTCTTCTTTTTCTTTTCTTTTCTTTTTTCTTTTTTCTTTTTTTCTTTTTTTTTTTTTTGACACTAGGATCCTATCTCCTTTTCACCACTAGATGGTGCCTTAAACCCAGGTTTGCCTCAGCTCAGGTAAACAATCAGAGGTTGCTCACTTTGATCCTGCTCTAGGGGAAGCCCCCAAGGGGAAATCCTAGCAGTGTGGAAAGACTTAGGGGGTTGTGCTGAAGGACCTGCGTAGCTGGGGTGCTGCTTAACAGCCACTCTGATTTGCCACCTCTTTTGAACAAGTTAAAGAGTTTCCAGGGCTGGGGATGGTGTCCTACCAACCCTTTTTGTGTCTAGCTGTCCTCAGGGATATTTCTTCCTCAGACATTTCCGGTGCTTTCCATGGATTAAGGCGGAGAAAGGTGTCCTGCTTTAGAACCCAAAGGATGGCTGGGAAGCTTGTCCGCCTTGATCTCACTTCTTCCAGCACAGAAACTGTGAATCAGGGGAATATTTTCTGCCAGCTTGGTGCAGGATAGATCAAGAGGCCTAAGGGTACTGTGAGATGTTGACTTGGAGTATTTTAGCAATGCATAATAATTATATTTAATAAAATTTTTATTTTGCAATACTTTTAGATCCACAGAAAAGGTGCAGAGATAATACAGGGAATTTTCATATACCCCTAATACAGTTTCCCCTAATGCAAACGTCTTACAGTACAATGGCACAATTGTCAAAACTAAAACAACAACATTAACACATTGCTATTAACTAAACCACAGATTTCATTTGGATGTCACTAGTTTTTCCATTAATGTAAATAGAAGTATTTTTTAAATAATCAATAGGAAAGAAGGATTTAATTTTACAGTGATAATTTATGAACCACCAAAATGATATTCTTGAGCTAATTTGTCCTTATAAATATCATATCTCCTGTATATTGTTTTCACTAAATGATGCATGTAAAATATGATAAGTGACAATGATGACGCAGTAAACAAGCATCTCAGGAATTATAAATCATTCAACTGAAGGACATAGTTCTTCTGAAATGTAAATGAATGTTACATTGAGACAAAGTATTAAGTGGTAAAAATAAGAAAGTGTTATTCTCTCTAGCTGACGGAACGCTAGAATGCATTATTTCAAGATTGATTTACTTATATTCAAATATGAAAACATCTAGCCTTCAAGAATATTTTTGAGAAAATTGGGTTTGTCCATCTTATGATGCATTTTTCACACTGTAAGATGATCCTATTTGATGATGAGAGATGCAAGGTTTACGGGGAGCAGAATCTTCCATAAAAGAGGATGCTATTGGTTTTGTTGTGCTTGATGAAGAAGAGGAATGGGTGATCTACATTGAATTCAGTGGAGGGGTGTTTAATTCGAAAACCTACCTCACTCCCTGTGCCAGCTGCAGCCTCAGTACCTTGTTCATTTATTTCCACAAAAGCCTTGTGGAAAACATTGGACAGATGTAGGTTTCTCTCTAAAGACATTCCTGAGAAATCAGCTTTGCTCGGGTTGAAGGCATCACTCATCCCCATACTGCTCAGGGTTGACTTGAGGTCATAACTCTCTTCCAGCTTGAACTTGGGCAGGGACAGCTGCACGTCATACACCTCCATCATGTCTGCACTGGTCCACTCGTTCAGCTTCTCGTAGGTGATGGCCTTTTCTAGCTGCAAGTTTGGAAGCAAGGAAGAAAGAATCGGTAATTCCAAACTCCATAGTAGTTGAGTGAGACCACCTAGAAATTACACAAACTGATCATTCCCATTACCCAGAGTAACAAAACACACATTTGGAAATCCTTTGGCTGTGTGATAAGATCTTTCCCAATGTTGACTTTCAGGATATTTGTCTTGCAGATTAATAGCTTTCAGGATAGGGAAGAATTAGACTTTGATTCATAATGGAAGTACTTCTACAGTAGTATGCAAAACATCAATTCTATACTCAAATACATCAAAGTAAGAATACATTTAGATGTTGTCTACACAAAAGCACATGTTCTAGGTTCACGTTGCATACCAGGCCATGAAAAAATTGGTTTTATCAACATGGGAAGTAGTTCTTTGAAAACAAAATCTGGGATAAAATACAGTGTCTATAGTCAATAATTATAACAATATGAAATTAATAACTATATACTATGCCAAAACAAAGAAAGAAAATGAAAAAAACAGAAAGGCCCTAGCTCTTAAGAGTAATGATTTTTATGAGATTGATGCTGTTTTCTCTTTTTTTTTCTTTTAAAATTATCAAATAATATACATGTATATATAAATGTATATAATTTTCATGTTTTTAATGACACATTTGTTTCAAAGCACAAGCTTTTACTACTTCAAGAGCTTTCTAGACTAAAACTTCAGTTCTCAATCACATACATGTAAAATATTTACATTAATAATGAAATAATATCTTCATCTCAGGAACCTGCACTCCTAGGAAGAAGACCTTATCTTAGAAGGCCATGACTCTAATGGTTATTTGCCCACAATGGTATTATTTTTACCACCATCTCCAGTTTCACAAATTTTATGATATAATTTGAAAGTCTTTTCTACACAGCAGTAGGGCCTCTGAAACTTGTAATTATTAAGTCTGGCATATATGAAAAATCAGGCACTGTATAATGAAAGACCTTTGTATAAGAAACTCATGTTCAGATTAGGTACATAAATTGCTCAGAAACGTGATCTGACCAAAGTTATGTCAAGTTTATTTAAAAGAAATCTGGATGACATACAGCTTAAATAATACTTGAAGATGGTATTGACGCAGATTTTTTTGTCATAAAGGTTGTTTGCTTGATAGAAGTGTTTAAAAAATAAGTTTTAAAAGTCAGTTTAAGAGTTTAGTTTAAGAGAAAGTCAGTTTAAGTGTGTCTGTGTCCTAACCTGATTGAAATATTGTAATGATCAATCCACACAATATTTGACTAAAAATATCCGTACCTGTTGTACATATGGCTGTTTGTGTGACCACATCATGCTGAAGATGTCTGTACATTACTTAACCTTTCTGAGAAATAGTGATATCAACTTAATAGAATTTTGTAAAATTGAAATAATATTGTGAAGGTAAAATACCTAGGGATTAAAGGATGCTGGATGGATTTCTATATTGGAATTTAAGAAAAGGGAGACCATGTTTTTATGCTTTTCCTAATAAAACATAGGGAATAAACACTGGAACCACCACCCCCCACACACGCCAGACAGGTGGGTATATTCACCTGTTCCAGTCCCCTGATGTCCTCTGGCAACAGTATAAACAAGCTGACATCACGCCTCTCATAATAGAGTTGAAGACCTGTGGCTTGTGGCTTTTCTATGTGAAAAATATGAAGTTTTTCTTTCATAGACATCATTTGCACTGGTTTGCTTGTAGTCTATAAAAAAAAAAACAAAATCATTGAAAAGATGCCCTTCCCCCCCAAATCCTTGATTCTTTACCATCATTCATTTTCAGTTTTCTGGGACACTGGTAAAGTTTATGATCCTCTGATAAATGCTGAAGAACGTTGTGCAGACCTTCCTTTCTGGCAATAAGTCGTCTCCTAAGTCATGTTACCAATAGAGGATATGTGAGTTTCTTTCTCTAACACTATTGTGACAACCTCTATAAATCATAGCAAGGTAGAATCTGCCAAACACTTGAAATAATACACATTCTGGCGGTGGCTGTGACTCAAAGGAGTAGAGCACTGGTGCCATATGCCGCAGGCGGCGGGTTCAAACCCAGCCCCAGCCAAAAACTGCAAAATAATAATAATAATAACATACATTCTTATGTAAACTATGTAAATGCCAATTATCCAGAAACTAAGTAAGGTATGTTTCACTTGCAAACTTTTGAAAAAGTATTTTGATATCACAAAAGTCGAAATTCATTAAGAGAATGAAAAGAAAAACAGTAGGAGAAAATATTTGCAAAACATGTGTCTGAAGAAAGACTGGTATTCTAAATATACAAAGAATTCTTAAACATTAGCAATGATAAAACAAACAACTCAATTCAAAAAATGGGCAAAAGATTTGAAGAAATACTTCACCAAAGAAGACATACAGCATATGAAAACTACTCACTCTAAGTCATTAAACACACCTATAAGAATGTCTAAAATCTGAAACACCCTCAGCACTAAATTCTGCTAAGGATATGAAGCAACAGGAGCTGTCATTGATGGCTAGTGGGAAGGCAAATGGTACAGCCACTTCGAAAGTTGGCAGTTTCTTAGCAAACTCAACACAGACTTATCCTATAATCCAGCAATTGTGCTCTTAGATATTTACCTAGATGTGTTAAAATTTGTCCACACAAAAACATGCACACAAGTGTTTATGGAAACTTTATTCATTATTGCCAGAAATTGAAAGGAACCCAGATGTGCTTCAACAGGTGAATGGATAAACAAACAGTGGTGTGTCATACAAGGGAATATCATTCAGCAATAAAACAAAAATATCTCTCAAGACATGGAGAAAACTTAAATGTATCGTAGTATTGCTAAGTGAAAACAGGCAGCCTGAAAAGGTTACATTGTTTTTTTGTTTGTTTTGTTTTGATTTGGGGGGGTTTTGGCAGGGGCTGGGTTCGAATCTGATACCTCTGGCAAAAGGTTACATATTTTATGATTCCAGCAGTATGCCCTTCCAAAAAAGTCAAAACTGTAGAAACAAAAAATGATCAGGTGCTATCAGAGGTTTAGGGACGTGCAGGGCATTTTTAGGGCAGTGGAACTATTCTGATGATTCCGTAATGGTGGCTCCATTACATTATGTATTTTTCAAAACGAATAGAACTGCATGATACCAAAAGTGAGGCTGAATGTCCACTATAGCTTTTAGATAATAATAATGTATTGATAGTAGCAGGGCAACCACATCCCCTGGACATATGGATAAACTCCATCTTCATTACATAAGAGTAACAGTCAGAGGCGCATGGGGGAAGGGAGGAAGAGAATGAGAGAAAAAAGGG
This sequence comes from Perodicticus potto, assembly GCA_963574655.1. Classification (NCBI taxonomy): domain Eukaryota; kingdom Metazoa; phylum Chordata; class Mammalia; order Primates; family Lorisidae; genus Perodicticus; species Perodicticus potto. Next base: position 1,984 of record CAUYRH010050658.1, on the reverse strand, counting down.
ACAACAAAAAGGAGAAAGAGAGATGAGAGAGAGAATGGAGATTCTATTTTGAGAGGCTAGAGACCCATTCACTTACTCCTGGACTTCTCAGACTCTAAGTTACATAAGCTAATGTCAATATAATTCCCATTTTGCTGGAACTGGTTTGAAATTTTTTTCATTACTTGCAACTGAAAATTCCTGGTGAGTAGGCTAACCCAGGAAACTATCCAGCTCATTTCTCACTAGCCTTCTAGATGATGTGTTGCGTTCCTTCCCCATCCTTGCCCGCTGATTGAGAAATGCCTATTGCACACAGCTGCACAGTAACAGCACCAGGTCTTCAGCAGCACTGTCTACTCGACATGGCCCATCCCTGGACTAAACACCTGCACGATGCCTTGGCCAACCAGTCCCTTCCCTAGGAATGTGGAATAGGATGTGTCAAACTGGGTCTAGAATGTGGAAGGTATTGTGAATACCCGTGTTCTGCCATTATGACCTGGGAAGCAGAGAAACTTGGACTTCAGCATGGGACAAGAATGATGGAGGTGACAGAGTTGAAAATATAGAGAAACAAATCCTGACAACAGTTGAATCCTTGTTTCCACTCAGGTCCCAAGGCCCCAGCCCATGGAATCTGTGAGAGATATTTTCAACTTTACATTAGTCTTCATTTTTGCTGTAGTGAGTTTCTGTTACTTATTATAGAACAAATGTATTGTGTCCTAAGGCAGAGAAAAATCTTAATGAACAATGTAAGCTTTTAATTTTTTATTTTTTTACTTATGTAAAGGTAAGAATTTGGTCGAAGGTATTACTACCAAAGAGGTTTAGAGAAACATGAACAGAACTTCTATAGTGAACAAAACTTAGATTCAGGCTCTAGGATGCCAATCGGCTACACTGTATTTCTCACCTGGAAAATAAATATGAAAACACTCTACCCAGCTCACATGGCCACAAGAAGTTGTGAGTGATAACATTATGTAAGCAGTTTATATTCAGAGAAAAATAATGAAATAGGACTGTCTAGATAGGATAGTGCTGGAGGCTTTTAGCCCAGGCATCTCTTTCTGAGTAAGAGGCTCGGTTTAAAAGGACATATAACCAAAAGGAAAAGTGAATTTAATAAGTAGAATTTATTTTACCATTCCTTGTAAAAATCCAAACTAATCTTTAAAAGTGTCCTACCTCATTTATTCTAAAAGGCTTTTCCGTGGTGTTTTGCACTAGGAATTGATGTTCCCAGGTTCCTTTGAAGTAAAGGGCATTCACCAGAATCATCCGGGTTGTAGAATTCACAGAGTCATCAGGCAGGAGATTCAGGATTTTACCTATTAAGAGAAAAAGGACAGGTTTAAGATGGCTAGGTTCAAAATGTACACTTTATTTTTACTTTTTTATTAATTACCTTTTATTAAATCATAAGTTTGTATGTTGATGCATTTATGGGGTTCAGGGTACTGCTTCGTTATACAATGTGAAATGTTTACATTGAATTAAGTAACACATCCATCACAATTATACTCCTTTCTTAATAGTTTTGAAATGTACCATTGCATCATACACATTAGGTGAGGTCTCCCCACATACCCTCTCTCTTTCCATATCCCTGCTCCCCTCCCCTCTCTCCTCTTCCCTTCTACGTGCTGTACTATAGTTATGTTTTGCCATTCATATGAGTGTGTAGGTGGTTATATATTAATTTCATAGTAGTATTGAATACATTGGATACTTTTTTTCCATTCTTGAGATACTTTAATAAGAAGAATATGTTCCAACTCCATCCAGGTAAACATAAAAGATGTGAAGTCTCTATCTGTTTTTTTTGAGACAGAGCCTCAAGCTGTCACCCTGGATAGAGTGCTGTGACATCACAGCTCACAGCAACCTCCAATTCCTGGGCTCAAGCGAGTCTCCTGCCTCCACCTCCCAAGTAGCTGAGATTACAGGGCACAACACCCGGCCATTTTTTGGTTGCAGCCGTCATTGTTGTTTGGTG
>CAUYRH010050655.1:0-24168 GCA_963574655.1 Perodicticus potto | reverse complement strand
TGATCCCACCATTTACCCTCTCTCCACCCATCCTCTTCCCTCCCCTCCCCTCCCTTGCCCCTTTCCCCATATTCTTGTGCTATAATTGGGTTATAGACTACATATGAAAGCTATAAATCAGCTTCATAGTAGGGCTGTATACATTGGATACTTTTTCTTCCATTCTTGAGATACTTTGCTAAGAAGAATGTGTTCCAGTTCCATCTATGTAAATATGAAAGAGGTAAAGTTAGTACAAGAATATGAGGAAAAGGGTAAGGGAGGGAAGGGGGATGGGGAAGGTGGGTGGATAGAGGGTAAATGGTGGGATCACACTTATGGTGCATCTTAGAAGGGACGGGTGAAACTTACTAAATGCAGAATACAAATGTTTTCACATAATAAACGAGAAAATCTCATGAAGGTTATGCCGAACAGTTGGATGAAAATATTTCAGATTGTATATGAATCTCATGCACAGTACCCCATGATTGTACTAATGTACAAAGCTATGATTTAATAAATATAATAAATAAATAAATAAATGAGGGAGGGCTGCGGAAAGGTAGATCAGAGAGTGGGAAGGAGCGAGGGGGGTGGGGTCTTGCTGTGTGCCACAACTTTTGGGGGCAAAGCAGGATTGTAAGAGGGACTTTACCTAACAAATGCAATCAGTGTAACCTTGTTTCTTGTACCCTCAATTAATCCCCAACAATTAGAAAAAAAAGATGCTGGATTTTATCAAATGCATTTTCTGCATCTATTGAGAGGATCATATGGTCTTTGGTTTTGCTTCTGTTGATATGGTGAATAACATTTATGGACTTGATTATGTTAAACCAGCCTTGCATCCCTGGATTGAAACCTACTTGATCATGAGGTATTACTTTTTTAATGATAAGCTATAATCTACTGGCTAGGATTTTGTTGAGAATTTTTCCATATATATTCATATCGAAATTGGTCAGAAATTCTGCATTTAGTTTTAGTAAAAGACTGGTTTTGGTATCAGGGTGATGTTTGCCTAATAGAACATGTTGGGGAAGATTCCTTCCTCCTCCATTTTTTGGAATAATTTATGTAGTATAGGACTAAGCTCTTCTTTGAAGGTTTGATAGAATTCTGGTGTGATGCCATCCAGACCATGGCATTTTTGTTGTTGTTGTTGTTGTTGTTGTTGGAAGATTATTGTTTCTTTGATCTCAGCGTTTGAAATTGGTCTGTTCAGGAGATCTATTTCATCTGGGATAAGTCTAGGGAGAGGGTGTGTTTCCAAATATTGATCCATTTCCTTCACATTGTCAAATTTCTGGGCATAAGTTTCTGGTAGTGTTCAGAGATAATATCTTGTATCTCTGTGGCATCAGTTAGTTATTTCCCATTATCATTTCTGATTGAGGTTACTAGAATTTTACTTTTTTATTTCTAGTTAGTCTGGCCTATACTTTATCCAATTTATTTTATTTTTCACTAAATCAACTCCTTATTTCATTAATTGTCTGAATGATTCATTTTCAGTTTCATTCATCTCTGATTAAATTTTGGATATTTCTTTTCTTCTTCTTGGTGTAGGCTTAGATTGTTCTTCTATTTCCAATTCCATAAGATGGCTTGTGGGTTTGTTGATATCATCTCTTTCTGTTCTTCCAATGTAGGCTTCTAAAGTGATATTTTTTTTCTCTCAGGACTACTTTTGCTGTATCCCACAGTTTTTGGTAGCTTGTGCCTTTATTGTTCTTATATTAAAGAAATTTAATGATTTCCTTTATTGTTTCTTCCTGCACCCAACTGTAGTTTAGCATAAGGTTGTTTAACTTCCATGCATTCATGTGAGGTTGAAATTTTTTGTTGGAGTTGAGTTCCACTTTTAGTGTCTTCTGGTCTGAGAAAATGCAAGGTAAACTTTCAGTTCTTTTGATTATGTTGAGGTTTGGTAAGGGAAACACAAAGTATGATGAGTTTTCATTTAAAAACATTTATGCACCCAACCAGAATGTGCCTCAATTTATAAGGAAGACTGTAACAGACATGAGGAACTTGATTTCCTCCTGTACCATAGTAATTGGAGATTTTAATACTCCTTTGGCAATGTTTGATACATCCTCCTACAAGAATGTAAGCAACAGGTGGTGCCTGTGGCTCAGTGGGTAGGGTGACGGCCCCACATACTGAGCGTGGCTGTTTCAAACATGGCCCTGGCCAAATTGCAACCATAATAAAAAAATTGGAGGCGTTGTGGCGGGAACCTGTAGTCCCAGCTACATGGGAGGGTGAAGCAAGACAATCACCCAAGCCCAGGAGGTGGAGATTGCTACGAGCTGAGTGATGACATGCCACTCTACCAAGGGTAATAAAATGATACTCTGTCTCTCCAAAAAAAAAAAAGGAAAGAAACTAAGCAAAAAAATTTTAGACTTAACCTTAACGATTCAACAATTAGATTTAACAGACATCTACAGAACATTGCATCCTAACAAAACTGAATACACATTCTTCTCATCAACCCATGGAACATACTCCAAAATTGATCACATCTTAGGTCACAAGTCTAACCTCTTCAAATTTAAAAGAATAGAAATTATTCCTTGGATAGTGCCTTTGGCTAAGTGAGTAGGGTGCTGGTTGCATATACTGAGAGTAGCAGGTTCAAGCTAGGCCATGGCCAAACTTCAAAAAACATTGCTCAGCATTGTGGCAACTGCCTGTAGTCCCAGCCAATTAGGAAGCTGAGGCAGAAGAATCACCTAAGCCCAAGGCTGGAGGTTGCTATGAGCTGTGATGCCACAGCACTTTACCAAGGGCTACAAATGGTGACTCAGTCTCTACAAAAATAGAAAAAAGTTATACCTTGTATATTTTTGGACCATCATGGAATACAAGTTGAACTCAGTAAAAATATGCATCTGAATTTTCATACAAAAACATGGAAACTAAATAACCTTATGTTGAATAATAGCTGGATTATAGATGAAATTAAAAATGAAATTACCAATGTTTTGGAACAAAACTATAATGAAGACACAAATTACCAGAACCTCTGGGGCAGCACAAAGGTAGTCCTAAGAGGTAAATTTATAGCATTGCAAGCTTTCTACAAGGAAATGGAAAGAGAGGAAGTTAACAACTTAATGGGACATTTCAAACAGCTGGAAAAGGAAGAACATTCCAATCCTAAACCCAGCAGAAAAAAAGAAATAACCACAATTAGAGCAGAATTAAATGAAATTGAAAACAAAAGCATTATACAACAAGCTAAATGAATCAAAAAGTTGGTTTATTGAAAAGTTAAATAAAATAGAAAAATACTTTGGCAAACCTAACCAGGATAAAAAGAGTAAAATATTGCTAATCAGGAGGCTGAGGCAAAAGAATTGCCTAAGCCCAGAATTGGAGGTTGCTGTGATCATTGTGACATCTTGGTATTCTACCAAAGGTGATAAAGTGAGATTCTGTCTCTACAAAAAAAAAGAAAAAAAAAAGAGTAAAATCTCTAATTCCATCAGTTGGAAATGACAAAGGCAAAATAACAACATACTCCTCAGAAATTCAAAAAATCCTCAATGAATATTACAAGAAACTCTATTCTCTGGAATATGAAAATCTTAGGAAATAAACCAATACTTGGAACCATGACACCTTCCAAGACTTAGACAGGAAGTGGAAATGTTGAGCAGGCCTTTGTCAAGCTATGAAATAGCAGCAAATATAGAAAATCTCTCCAAAATGAAAAGTCAGGGAGCAAATGGCTTCACATCAGAATTCTACCAATATTTTAAAAAGGAACTAGTTCCTATCATCCTTATCATTTTTCAAAATATAGAAAAAGAATGAATACTGCCCAACACATTCTATGAAGCAAACATCACCTTGATCCCCAAACCAGGAAAACACCCAATAAGAAAAGAAAATTATAGACCAATATATCTGATTAATATTGGTGCAAAAATTATCAAGAAGATCCTAGCAAACAGAATCCAGCAGCACATCAAAAAAAAAAAAAAAATTATACACCATGGCCAGTTGGGTTTTATCCCGGGCTCAAGGCTTATTCAATATACAGAAATATTTAAATATATTTCAGCACATAAACAAAATGAGAAACAAAGTCCATGTAATTCTCTCAATTGATGCAGAAAAATCTTTTGATAATATCCAGCTTCCTTTAATGACCAGAACACTTATGAAAATAGGTACAGGGTGGTGCCTGTGGATCAAAAGTGAAGGGCACCAGCCCCATATACCAGAGTCCTGGGCGAATATTTCATGAGAAGCAACGCCCGGGCAATTGAAGCAACACCAAAAGTACATTACTGGGATCTGATCAAACTAAAAAGCTCTGCACAGTCAAGCAAACTAAGTAAAGCAAGCATTCACTCTCAGAGTGGGAGAAGATATTTGCAGGTTATGTCTCCGACAAAAGTTTAATAACCAGAAAACACAGAGAACTCAAACATATTAGCAAGAAAACAATAAGTGATCCCAATTCAGTGTGGGAGAGGGACTTGAAAAGAAACGTCTCTGAAGAAGACAGGTGCAAGGCAAACAAACACATGGAAAAATGCTCCTCATTTTTTATTATCAGAGAAATGCAAATCAAAACCACTTTTGTGTGGCAAAAAGTCATTGAACTCTAATTAAGAAATGACCTCAACAGGGGCTTTGAGGCGTGTCCAATCCTCAGGCCCCAATGACACATAGGGATTACGTCAGGACTGTTTTGAATATCCATGGTGGCAGATAACACCACAAATACGCACGGATATCTTTTTTGCTTAGTGATTGAAAGTTTGGCCCACTTCCTATGTGGCCAAGAAGCCAAAAGTTTGGACACACCTGGCATGGACGTCAGGAAGGTTGGAACTTTCCAAATAAGGTTGATCTTTCCCATGATCCTCATAAATAACTGCAGTTATTGAGTACAGTACTGGACACATTGCCTAAACCGATTTCAACAAATGACCTTCAGTGAGACACCAACCATCCCAAATAAGCCTATTCCTGAGAAAGAAGCAAAACATCAGGAAAAATACAAGGGAGAATTGTGTGGCGTACCTGTCAGGTCTGTGAAATCACTGTCTCAACTTTGAGATCAGATTCATGTTCTATAGCATCCCAGGACAGCAGTAGGTATAAACCACACTCTTCCAATTGCTTAGAAATCCATGAGTTGAGAAGGAAAGAAAGGGTTGCACCTCAAGTGTGATCTCATCCTTTATCCTCTCTCCCCCCACCCTCTCCCTCCCCTTCCCTCCCTCTCCCCTTTCCCCGTCTTCACTTGAGGTGCATCTTAAACTACTAAATGCAGAACACAAATGTTTTCACACAGTAAATGAGAAAAATCTCACGAATGTTATGTCGAACAGGTGGATGAAAATATCTCAGATTGTATATGCAGCCCGCACACTGTACTCCATGATTGAACTAATGTACACAGCTATGATTCAATAAAAAAAAAAAAAAGAAAGAAAGAAAGGGTTGCTGCAATTCCTTTTGCCACAGATACAAACGAAATTTAGGAAGCAGGAATTTAGTGTCCAGAAAATAACCACATTATTTTGTAACAGTAGGAACCCCGCTATAAACTAGGACAGCCACTACACATGCTTAGCAGAAATACGATTAAGCTTAAAGATGGTAACAGGGCAACACCATTGTGATGTTATCCATGATGAGCATGTAGTGACTTCATCCTGTAACGTCCTGTAATCCAGGCTTCCAGTCAAAGATACTAAGTGGCATTTTCTGCTCACTTCAACTGGTGTCCAACAAGTGTTTGAACCAGTACAGCTCTGAGCCCTCTATCCACAGTCAGAGAAGTGATCTTCCATTTGTGCCTTACTGATTCTATTAACGTTTGAGATTCCTGGCATGAGGCTCACACAAAAGTTGAGATTTTGTACAAGAATTTGACTCAAGGTAGATCACAGCTGACAAAACTGCAGGAAGTCACCTAAGTAGGATGATATTTGTTTTTCTTTTTTTATTTTTTTGAGACAGAATTTCACTTTGTCATTCTTGGCAGAGTCTCATGGAGTAACACAGCTGACAGCAACCTCCAACTACTGGGCATAGGTGATTCTTTTGCCTCAATCTAACAAGTAGCTAGATCTACAGGCTTCTGCCAAAACATCCAGCTATATTTTGTTGCATCTTAGCTGGGGCTGGGTTCAAACTCACCACACTTGTGGGGCACCCTACAACTAAGCTACAGGAATGGCCCATGGGAGCCTATTTCAGGACCTGTTTGACACCTACCCTAAAACATCCATTTGAGAGAAGCTTACAAGTTTACTATGCCTGGCTACAGCCTCCATCTGGTCATAGATTTGCAGGTATTAAACATGTCTACTTTGCTTGAACCATCAAGGTAATTCTGGTCATTTTAGATGAAAATGTTGATTGGTTTCTTGCTCTGTATGTGCATGGGTGTGTGTCTGGGTAATTTTTAGATACCGATTCTGTATGTAGCCCAGGCTAGTCTTTCATGACCTCAGCCTACATAATAGCAACCTCAAACTCCAGGAGTCGGGGAATCTTCCTGCCTGAGGTTCCCATGTGTCTGGGACTACAAGTGCCTGTCACAATGCCTAGATAATTTTTCACTTTTTAGTAGAGACAGGGTCTGATTCTTGCTCTTTTCATTCTCAGCACCCCCTCATTCATGAACTCCACTCATCTCAGCATGCTAGAGGGCTAGGTTATAGTTGTGATCCAACAAGTTTGGTCATTTTGTCTTTCTTGTTTTCCCTCCTTCCCTCCCTCCCTTCGCCCCTTCCTGACTTTATCCTTCCTTCCTCCAATTCCCAGGATCTCATTTGCATGCACTCTCCATTCTTTTCTTTCCTCCATTCCTTCCTTTCCTCCATCTGTCTGTCTCCTCTAAACCTTAAAGGAAACTTCTCTGGTAAAAATCAAACAAACTATACAAGTGATCCCTGAATGTGTAGTATTGAACTCTATACTTGAAATTGGTGAATTGTGGAGTGTGTAAATTATATATGAATAAAGGTGTTATTTTTTAATATATTTGCTGTTATCTATGAGGAAAATAGACAAAAGCCTTCATCAAAACATATGCATAGATGAGCGCACACCTATAATCACTGAAATTTCTGAGGATGAGGCAAAAATATAATTGGGAGCTAAGGGTTTTCAAACCAGAATAAGCAACATAGTAAGACCCCACTTGTCCATTAAATAAGTGCAAAACTGCCCCATCAGTCATGACATGGGCCTGTACTCTCTCCTGCTGAAAAGCATAAACTCAGGAGGATCACTTGAGGTTAGCATCTTGCAATTCCTTGAGCTATGATGGTACCAATGTATTTTTCTGGGGCAAAGAAGGAAACACAGCATCCAGTACCTAAGAGATATACTCTATAGCTGCAAGAGAAGTCCAGTAGCATACATAATATTTTATACATTTATCCCAAATGGGATTTATTACCAAGATTGCTGATCTAGCTCAATATGGGAAAAGCAACTAATGGAATACACTAATTTAATAGAATCAATAGGAAAAACCATATGGTGGCCTCAAGAGACCCAGAAAAGGCTTTTGACACAGACAACATATCTTGTTCATAAAATATTTAAAAAATCTTAGATTAGAAGGGAAGATCTTCAGGACTACTAATGGGATTTTCAGATGATTGGATAAATATAAAGTGCTATATTCACATGATGGAATATTTTTCAACAATCAAAAGGAATGAAGTACACATTTATGTGAGAATAAGAATGAAATGTAAAATAAGTATCATAAGGGAAGAAGACCACTTACAAAAGATCACTTAGAGAAAGGCTGAAGTAAGAAAAAAACATGAATACAAAGCCAGTAGTCTGCTAGGAGTAGATGGCAGGTGTTGGAGAGGGTGGGGGGGATGAAAGTGACTGCTAATAGTATTGACATTCTTTTTGTCGGGGAGAAGACAAAGTTCCACAATTAGAATATGATGATAGCTGTACAATTCTGTGACTATACTAAGAAACACAGAATTTCACACTTTCAAAGGGTGAACTACTTATTTCATTGAAGCTATTTGATCAAGTTTTCCAAAACTTGAGGTGCTCAAAAGGCTCACAGCATAAGAAGTACCCAGATAGTGAGAGTACGTGAGAGACAGTCAGCCCTATCTCCATGCTCGCTCACAGGTTACAATGAATTGACATGAACGTTCTTCTATCCTACCTAAGTTGTCTTTTTATTTTTTTTTTTCCTTGAGACAGTGTCTGACTCCTTTCCCCTGGGTAGAGTGTGGTGAAGTCATCATAGCTAATGGCAATCTTAATGTCCTGGGCTCAACAGGTCTTATTGCTTCAGCCTCCTGAGCATCTGAGAGTCCAGGTGACCCCCACAGTGCCCACTTACTTTGGATCACCCACTTCTGCCTCTGCATGTGTTAGGATTACAGGTGTGAGCCGCAACTCCAGACTTGAATTTACGATATTTTTCAAAATAAGATTTGTGGCCAGTGGTGAGGCTTCATGCCTGTCATCTTGGAACTTTGGTAGGTATAGTCACTTGGATTGTCTGAGCTTCTGAATTGGAGACCAGCCTAAGCACTAGTGAGATCCCTATCTCTGAAGAATATAAAATGGCCTGATGTTATGCAGGTCACTGTATTCCCAGCTGAGGGAACAGGTTCACTTGATGACAACAATTCAAATTGTCGTGAGCTATGATCCCAGGGAACTCTACCTAGGGCAACAAAATGAGATTCTTTCTCAATACACTAATGGTGAAAACAATTTTTAGGGAAATTATGCCTCATTTCTACTTTTGACCATGCATCTAGGTTTGATGTTTTACCCCTAGAATAGATATCAACTAGAGTAATTATTCTTTCCTAGGGAAATTGTGTTCCTGAAGCCTGTATTAGTCAAGCCTTTGGAGTTTACATAGCTATAACACATTGATATCTTAGATTCTTGTAGTCTCTCTAAACTGCCCATATAGTGAATTCTTGTCTCCAATCAGGCTTTTCATATCACCCTAAAATATCCAGAGTACACTCTCCACCCCTTCTTTTGGGGTCCTTCAATCTGGGCCAATGTTTCCTTGCCTCAATTAGTCCAAGGCATCATTTTGACAAACCCTACCTATCAGATAAAATGACAATATCCTAAAGAACCAATCCCAAACCTATTTGAACTGCTTCATCGTCATCACCTCCCTGGGGCTACAATAAATCTCCTGGTTTTGTAGTCCCTTATTCCATCTGCCTACTGATCTCTCCTCTTAATTTGCTCTTGGAAAGTGTGCATAGGATATTTTCTTTCTTTCCTTCTTTCTTTAATTATCTTTTATGATACAGACCCTCACTCTGTTGACCAGGCTAGAGTGTCGTGGCATCAGCCTAGCAAACAGAAAAATCCAACTCTTTGGTTGAAGGGATACTGCTGCCTCAGGCTCTAGAGTAGTGGAACCTAAAGACAATGGGAACAAAGCTTGACTACATGTTCTATTTCTGTAGAAATAGGGTGGGGAATCAGGGTGGAAGGTGTCTTGCTGTTTGTTGCTCAGCCTTTTCTGCAACATGTGAGCTTAGGTTCTCAGTCCACCTTGGCATCCCAGAGCATCTAAATATTGTAGCCATGCATGTCAAAAGTCATTGAACTCTACTTATCAGGGGCTTTGAGGAGTGTCAAACCCTCAGACCCCAGTGAGACATAGAGATTATTTCAGGACTCTTACATATCAGTGGTGGCAGATATCACCACAATTATCCATGGATCACTTTTTTACTTATCAGGTTGAATTAGGGACTGTGTATTCAACGTATGACCCCCAAAAACTCTTAAACTTCCTATGTGGCCAAGAAGCCAAAAGTTTGGACACACCTGGCAAGGATGTCAGGAATGTTGGAACTTTCCAGATAGGCAGATATTTCCCATGATCATCAAAAATAACTGTAGGCAGGGACTACACGACTGAACCCATTGCCTACCCAGATTTCGAGAGAGGACCTTCAGTGAGACCCCTACCATCCTAAACAAGCCTATTCTAGAGAAAGAAGTAAATTATCACAAAAATACAAGTGAGAATTGTGTGACACACCTCTCAAGTCTGAAATAATTGTCCAGTCCTTGGACTCGGGTTCTTGATCTATGACATCCCAAGGCAGCACTAGGCATAAACCACACTCTTCCACTTGCTTACAAATCCATGACTTGAAAAGGAAATGAAGGGTTGTTGAATCCCTTGGCCACAGATACAAACAAATTTTAGGGAGCAGGAATTGAGTGTGGAGAAAAGGTCCATACACTTTTGTTACAGTTTGAACCCAATGAGAAACCCAGACAGCCACTAAACATGCTTAGCAGGAATAAGGTTAAGCATAAACATGGTTACCCATGGCGACAGCCTTTATGATGTCATCAATGGTGACCATGTACTGACTTCATTCTGTAATGTACTGGGATCCAGGATTTTGAGCAAAAATGCTAAGTGGCCTTTTCTATTCACTTTAGCTGGTGTCCCTCAAATGTTGAACTGGGATACTTCTTACACTCCATCCACAGAAAGAGAAGTGATGTCCCATTTCTGCCTTATTGATTATATTGACAATTGAGATTCCTGGAACTAGGCTGACAGAACAGTTGAGATTTCTATAGCCGTGTGACACAAGCTGCATCATAGCTGACAAAACTGCATGCACTCATTTAATTAGGACGCTTATTTTTTTCTCTGAGACAGAATATACATTTGTCTTGCTCCATAGAGTGACATGGCATCACAGCACACAGCAAACTCCAATTCCCAGGCTTAGGTGATTCATTTGCCTCAACCTCCCAAGTAGCTGGAAGTACAGGTGCCCGCTACAACACCAGCCTATTCGTTTTTGCATTTTGTCCATGAACTCAACAACCTCCTTTTATGGGCCTGGCGCTCTAACCACTGAGGAAAAAGCACTGCACTTGAGTTGCTATTTCAAGGAGTTCTTTGACACCTATAGCAAAACAATTCTTTGACACCTACAGCAAAACATCCATTTGAGTGAAGCTTACAAATTTACTACACCTGGCTACTGACTCCATTTGGTCATTGCTTCACAGGACTTAATCATATCTACTTTGCTTGAACAATCAAGGAAATTCTGGCCTTTTAGTTCATGGAAATGTTTGTTGGTTCGTTTGTCAATTTGTCAATGCATGGTTGTGTGTATGGGTATTTTTGAAATATGGTTCTCCTATGAGGTCCAGGCTAGTCTTTTTTAGCCTCAGCCTAGATCATAGCAACCTCAAACTCCAGGATTATGGCAAACCACCTGCCTGAGACTCCTATGTGCCTATGAATACTAGTGCCTGTCACAATGCCTAGATAATTTTTCAATTTTTCTTAGAGACATTTTGTGATTCTTACTCTGTCCATTCTCAGCACCCCCTCATTCAAGAATCCCACTCATCTCAGCCTTCCTGAGGCCTAGAATTACAGGTGTGAGCCACCAAGTCTGGTCATTTTCCCTTTCTTTGTTTCCTTCCTTCCCCGTTCCCTCTACCCTCCCTCAATTTATCCTTCCTCACTCTCATTCTATTTCTCTCATTGGCTTGCTCTCTCCAATCTTTCCTTTCCTTAATTCTTCTCTTTCCTCTATCTCTCCCTCTAAACCTTAAGTTCAAATTCTCTAGTAAGAAACAAACAAATTATACAAGTGTTCTCTGAATGTGTAGTCTTAAACTCTATACATGAAATGGGTGAATTGTTGAATTATATATTCACATATAATTAATTATATATGAATAAAGTTGTTATATTTTAATATTAAGTCTCTTGTCTAGGAGAGAAATAGACAAAAACCTTGACCAAAACACAAGCATAGATGAGCACCATAGCTGACACCTATAATCACAGCTATTTCATAGGCTGAGTCAGAAAGATTTCTAGAAGCTAAGGGATTTCAGGCCAGAATGAGCAACTTAATAAGACCCCACATGTCCTAAAAATAAGTGAAAAACTTTTCCAGCAGTGGTGGCATGGTTGTGTACTCTCAGCTGCAGAGGATACTGTCAGGAGGATCACTTGAGTTTAGCAGCTTCCATTTCCTTGAGCTGTGATGGTACCAGTGTATTTTTCTTCAGCAAAGGGAAAAATGCAGTATGAAATCTATAAGAGATATGTCTGATAGCATACAATATATTTTATACATGTATCCTAAATTGGATTTATTACCAGGATTGCCAGTATAGCTCAGTCGGGAAAATCAACTAATAGTACACACAACCATAATAGAATCAATAAGAAAAACACACGGTCACCTCAAGAGACACAGAAAAGGCTTTTGACAGAGGCAACATATCTTTTTGATAAAAAATTTTAGAAATCTTAGATTAGAAGGGAACATCCCAAGACTGATAATGGGATTTACAGATGATTGGATACATATAACATGCTATATTTACACGATAGAATATTTTTCAACAAAGGGAATGAAGTGAACATTTATGTTGCAATGGGAATGAACCTTAAAATCATTATGAAGAGGGAACAAAGCCAGTTATAAAAAAACACACAGAGTATGACTAAAGTCAGAAGAAAACATTGAGACATGAATTAGTCCAGGAAGTTTGATGCCTTCTTCCCCACCACAAAGTGTAGAGTATAAATGTCTTCACACAATAAATAAGAGAATGCAGTGTAGGCTATGTTAACCAGTTGATGAAAATATTTCAAATGGTATATACATCCACATTGTACCCCTTAATTGCATTAATGTACATAGCTATTACTTAATTAAAAAATAAAAATAAGAAAAAATATGAAGACAAGGCCAATTGTCTGCTAGGAGTAGGAGGCAGGTGGGGGAGGGTGGGGGGGAAGATGAACATTACCCTTTGGTATGTATTGACTTTCTTTGTGTTGGGGGAGAAGACAATGCTCTACAGTTGGATTGTGATGATAACTGTACAATTCTCTGTCTATACTAAGAAACACAGAATTGTAAGCTTGCAAAGGGTGAACTACTTGTTTAAATAACCCGAATTCAGAATGTTTTCCAAAATGTGAGGTACTCAAAATTCTCACAGCATAAGAAGTAACCAGGTCATGCATATACCTGATAGTCAACCCTATCTCCCTGTTCACACACAGGTTACCAGGAATTGACATAGAAGACCCATTGTTCCATCCTACCAAAGTTGCCATTTTATTTTTCCTTGAGACAGAGACTACCTCGTTCCTCTGTATAGAGTGCTGTGACATCATCATAACTAACCACAATATCGATCTCCTGAGCTCAACAGATCTTTATTCATTTATTTATTTATTTTGCAGTTTTTTTGCCAGGGCCTGGGTTGGAACCTGCCCCCTCAAGTATATGAGGCCAGAGCCCTACTCCTTTGAGCCACAGCTACCACCCAAAGGCTCAACAGTTCTTATTGGTTCACCCTCCTGAGAATCTGGGAGTCCAGGTGCCGCCACAGAGTATCCAGTTACTTTGGACCAACTGCTTCTGCCACCCAGAGTGATAGAATTCCAGGTGTGAGCCAATACTTTAGAGCTTGAAGTAGGGATATTTCTCAAACTATGGTTTGTGGCCAGCAGTGCTGCTTTATGCCTGTCATCTTGGCACTTTGGGATTCCCAGTTAGTAGGATTGTCTGAGCTTCTGAATTGGTGACCAGCCTGAGAGCTAGTGAGATCCCCATCTGTGAATAATAATAAATGGCCAAATGTCATACAGGTGCCAAGAGTCCCAGCTAAGAGAATAGACTGTTTTTTGACAACAAGAGGAGATTGCTGTGAGTTATGATACCATGAGTGATTGTGTATTGAACATGTCATGCAACATAATTCTTCCACTTGTTATATGGCCATGAAGCCAAAAGTTTAGACAAAGACGCACCTGGCTCAGAGCTATGGAATGTTGGAACATTCCAGATAGGTGGATATTTCCCATGCTCATCATAAATAACTGAAGGTATGGAGTACACTACTGGACACATTGCCTAAACAGATTTCAAGAGAGTACCTTCAATGATACACCTACCATCAAAAACAAGCCTATTCTAGAGAAAGAAGTAAAATCTCACAAAAAGTAGAACTGAGAATCGTGTGATTTCAGGTCTGTGAAATCACTGTCTGATCTTTGGGCTCAGGTTCTTGTTCTGTCACATTCCAGTGAAGCACTAGTTATAAACCATACTCTTTCACTTACTTACAAATTTATGACTTGAAAAGGAAAGGAAGGATTGTTGAATCACTTGGCCAGATATATGAACTTTTAGAAGTGGAAATTGAGTGTGGAGAAAAGAACCCCACTCTTTTGTAACAGTTTGAACTGAACGAAAATCCAGAATAGTCACTACACATGCTTAGCAGGAATAAGGTTAAGCTTAAAGATGGTAACCCAGGGCAACACCCATTGAAATGTCATCCATGGTGACCAAGTAGTGACTTCATCTTGTAATGTCATCTGATCCAGGCTTCTGTTCAAAAATACTAAGTGGCCTTTTCTGCTCACTTCAGCTGGAGTCCCTCAAGTGTTTGAACCAGGACACTTCTTAGCCCTCCAGGCACAGACAGAGAAGTGATCTCCCATTTGTGTATTATTGATTTTATTGACGGTTGAGATTCCAGGCACTAGGCGGACACAAAAGTTGAGATTTTCTACAGCAGTGTGACTCAAGCTGCATCACGGCTGACAAAAATGCATCTCTTTATTTTTTGCTTGAGACAGAGTTTCACTTTGTCAATCTCAGTAGAGTTCTGTGGCATCAGAGCTCACTGGAAGCCCCTACTCCTCATGTTAGGTGATTCCATTCCCTCAGCCTCCAGAGTAGCTGTAACACTGACATCCTCCACAACCCCAGGCTATTTGTTCTTGCAGTTTGGCTAGCACTGGGTTCAAACTCACCACCCTCATATATGGGCTCATTGCCCTACCCACTGAGCCACTGGCAATGCTTGTGGGATGCTATTATAAGGACCTGTTTGGCATCTACCCCAAAACGTCCATTTGAGAGAAGCTTACAAATTTATTATGCCTGGCTACAGCCTTATTTTGGTCATAGCTTCACAGGTCCTAAGCACATCTACTTTGTTTGTTTGTTTGTTTGTTTGTTTTCTGAGACAGAGTCTTATTATGTTGCTCTTGGTAGAGTGCTGTGGCATTACAGCTCACAGCAACCTCCAACTCCTGGGCTCAAGTGATTCTCCTGCCTCTGCCTCCCAAGTAGCTGGAATTACAGGTGCCCACCACAATGCAGGGCTATTTTTTTGTTGCAGTTTGGCCGGGGCCGGGTTTGAACTTGCCACCCTCAGTATACGGGGCCGGCACCTTACTCACTGAGCCACAGGAGCAGCCCAAGCACATCTACTTTGCTTGAACCATCATGGTAAGTCTGGCTGTTTTAGATGATGAAAATGTTTGTTGCTTGATTTGTCATTTTCTCTGTGTGTGGTTGTGTGTATGGGTGTTTTTGAGATATGGTTTTCGTATGTGGCCCAGGTTAGCCTTTAGTGCCCTAGCCTAGATCATAGCAACATCAAACTCCAGGATTGAGGCAATCCTCCTGACTGTGTTTCCCATGTGGCTAGGAATACGGATGCCTTTTGCAATGCCTAGATAATTTTTCACTTTTTAGTAGAGACAGAGACTGAGTCTTGCCCTGACCATTCTCATCCACCACTCATTTCAGAACTCCACTCAACTCAGCCTGCCAGAAGGCTAGTATTATAGGTGTCAGCCAAGAAGTTTATTCATTTTATCTTTCTTTGTTTCCCTCCTTCCCTCCTGCCCTTTGGTCCTCCCTCACTTTATCCTTCCTTCGTCTAATTATCTCTCTCTCATTCGCTTGATATCTCTGTTCTTTTCTTCCCTTCATTCCCTACTTTCTTCTATCACTGTCCTCTACACCTTAAGGGAAATTTCTGTAGTAACAAACAAACTATACAAGTGATCCCTGAATCCAGGAACTTTATATTTGAAATGGTTGAATTCTGGAGTGTTTAAATTATATCTTAATAGAGTTGTTACTTCTTATTCCATGGGTTGTTATTTATGAGGAAAATTGAGAATAAACCTCACCAATACATAAGTGTGGATGAGCACCATATCTCACACCTATAATCCCAGCAAATTCATATGCCAAGGAATATTGATCACTGGAAACGAAGGGGTTTCAGACCAGTTTGAGCAACATAGTAAGACTCCTCTTATCTGAGAAATACGTGCAATATTTCCCCACAAGTGGTGGTATGGGGCTGTAGTCTCAGATGCTGAGAAGCATAAACTCACCAGGGTCACTTGAGTTTAGCAGCTTGCATTTCCTTGAGCTATCATGGTACCAATGTATTTTTCTTGTACAAAGGGAGAAACGCGGGATCCAATCTACAAGATTTATATTGTATAGGTGTAGGAAAAGTCCAGTCCCATACAAAATATTTTATACATGTAACCCATATGGGATTTACTACCAGGATTGCCAGTCAACTAATAGAACACATGACATTATTAGAACCAATAAGAAAAAACACATGGTCACCTCAAGACACACAGAAAAGGAGTTTGATAGAGGCAACATATCCTGTCAATAAAAACTTTTTAAAAATCATAGACAAGAAGGGAACATCTTCAGGACTACTGTTGGGATTTACAGATGATTGGATATATATAACGTGCTGTATTCACATGATGGAATATTTTTCAACTATCTAAAGAAATGAAGTACACTAGATATAAACATTAAAATCATTATAATAATGGAACAAGGCCACTTACAAAAGACCCCACAGAGCATGAATGAACTCAGAACAAAACATAGGGACAAGACAATTGTCTGCTAGGAGTAGGGAACAAGCGGGGGAGGGTGGTGGAGAAATGAAAGTGACTGCTAGTAGGTATTGAAATTCTATGCATGGGGTAGAAGACAAAGTTCTAAAATTAGATTGTGATGATAGCTGAACAATTGAATGACTATACTAAGAAACACAGATTTATATACTATCAGTGGCTGAACTACTTATTTCAATGAAGCTTATTGATGATGTTCTCCAAAACTTGAGGTTCTCAAAAGGCTCACATCCTCAAAAGTATCCAGGAGGTGAGATGACTTGAGAGACAGTCAACCCTATCTCCCTGCTCACACACAGGTTACCATGAATTGACATGGAAGGCACACTGTTCCATCCTACCAAATTTGTCATTTTCTTTTTCTTTGAGACAGACTCTGACAAATTACCCCTGAGTTGAGTGCATTGACGTCATCCTAGCTAAATGCATTTGCAAACTCCTGGGCTCAACAGATCCTATTGCTTCAGTCTCCTCAGCATCTGAGAGTCCAGGGGTTCCTCCACAGTGCCCATTTATTTGAACCACCAGCTTCTGCCTCTGAGAGTGTTAGGATTACAGATGTGAGCAACAACTCCAAACTTTGAAGAGTGGATATTTTTCAGACTATGTTTTGTGGCCAGTGATGGTGCTTCATTCCTGTCATCTTGGCACTTTGGGAGGCCCAGTCTGTTGGATTATCTGAGTTCCAGAATTGGAGACCAGCCTGAGCACTAATGAGATCCCTATCTTGGAAGAATAAAAAATGGCTGGATGTTATGCAGGCACCTAGAGTCCCAGCCAAGGAAATTGGTTCAATTGATGACAACACTTGAAGCTTGCTGTGAGCTATGATACCAAAGCACTCTACAGGGGGTAAAAAAATGAGACTCTGTCACAATACATAAATGGAGATAACCATTGGTAGGGAACTTACCCCTCATTTTTACTTTTGAGCACAGATGTAAAGTTGAAATTTTTCTCCTAGATTAGACATCAACTAGGGAAATGATTTTCATGTTGGAAAGTATTTTTCCTACAACCTCTTTTAAACAAACATTTTAATTTTTGGTAACTCTCACCCTTTGATATCCTAGATTCTTATAGTTAATGGAAACTTCCCAAACAGTGAATTCTTCTATTTATTTATTTATTTATTTATTTATTTATTTATTATTTATTTTTATTTTTGGTTTAGATAGAGTCTCACTTAATTGCCCTCGGTGGATTGTCCTGGCCTCACATAGCTCACAGTAACCTCCAACTCCTGGGCTTAGGACATTTTCTTCTCTCAGCCTACCAAGTAGCTGGGACTAGAGTGTTGACCAAATAGCCCAGCTATTCTTATGTTGTGGTTTGGTCATGAACCGGTTTGAACCAGTCACCCTCGGTATAAAGGGCCAGTGCCCTACCCACTGAGCTACAGATGCCGCCACATCACACAGTGATTTCTTGACCCAAATAAGACTTGTAATATGCACACTAAAAATTCATAGTACACCCTCCACCTCTTATTTTGGGCTCCTTCAATCTGGGCCAATATTCCCTTCCCCCAATCAGTCCCTGTCCAGGGGATCAGATATCTCTGGAGAACCCCTACCCATCAGATCAACTGCCAATATCCTAATTAACTAATTTCAAACCCACGTATCTGGACACACACCTCCACCCTGGGGACCACAATAAATCCCCTCCTTTATGTAGTCCCATATTTCATATGCCTACTGACCTTTCCTCCTATTTCGGCTCCTGGACACTGTGCCTAGCAAATTTTTTCTTTCTTTCTTTCTTTTATTATTTTTCACAACACAGACTCTCACTATGTTGCACAGACTGGAGTGTCACGGTATCAGTCTAGCCCACAGCAACATTCAACCCTTGGATTGAAGAAATCCTCCTGCCTTAGCCTCTGGAGTAGCTGGAACTAAAGGCAAGGGCCACAACCCTTGACAAACTTTTGTAGTTTAGTACAAACCGGGTGTGTGATTGGGGCTGAGTTTGTGTTGCTATTGCTCAAACTAGTCTCCTGAGCACAGTGGATCAGCCCACCTTGACCTCTCATTGCAAGGTAATATTTTAGTCATGCATGGCCTAACTCATTTAGCTGTGCTTAAGCTATGACCTTATCAGGGCATTTGAGGAGTGTCCAATCCTCAGACCCTAATGACACATGGGTACATTAAACTCTTTGTATGAAGGGATCCTCCTGCCTCAGCCTCTGGAGCAGCTGGAACTAAAGTCAAGGACCACAAACGTTGACATCCTTTCCTATTTCAGTACAAACTGCATGTGTGATTGGGGCTGAAATTATCTTGCTGTTTCTCAGCCTTGTATCCAACCCCTGAGCTCGAGGATGAGGCCACCTTGGCCTCTCAGAGCAACCAAATATTATAGTCATGTGTGGCAAAAGTCATTGAACTCTACATAAGGGGATTTGAGGGGCTTTGAGGAGTGTCCAATCCTCAGGCCCCAGTGACAGATAGGGATTATATCAGGACTATTTTGCATATCCATGGTAGGCAGATATCACCACAATTATGCCAACCTCTCTTTTTTGCTAACCGGGTTTCATCAGTGATTGTGCATTGAATGTGTGGCCCAAAATAACTCCTCTACTTCCTTTGTGGACAAGAAGCCAAAAGGTTGTACACACCATGCCCATAGGTCAGGAATGTTGGAACTTTCCAGATAGGCTGATATTTCCCATGATCAGAATAAATAACTGCAGGTATATAGCACACTACTGGACACATTGCCTAACCAGATTTTGAGAGAAGACCTTCAGTAGGACACTTACTATCTGAAACATGTCTACAGAAATAAGTAAAATCTCACAAAAAGTAGAACAGAGAATTCTGTGACGTACTGGTCAGGTCTGAGAAATCATTGTTTGATATTTGGGCTTGATTTCTTGGTGTGTAACTTTCCAGGGCAGCACTAGGTATAAACCATACTCTTCTACTTGCTTACAAATACATGACATGAAAAGGTAAGAAAGGGTTGTTGAATCCCTTGGCCTGATATACAAACTTTTGGAAGCAAAAATTGAGTGTGGAGTACAGAACCCCACTCTTTTTTAACAGTTTGAAACCAATGACAAACCTGGATAGCTACTACACTTGCACAGAAGTAATAAGGTTATGCATAAACATTGTAACCCAGGGCAACACCCATTGTGATGTCATCCACAGTGACCATGTAGTGACTTCATCCTGTAATGTCCTGTGATCCAGGCTTCTGGTTAAAGACACTAAGTGACATTTTCTACTCACTTCAGCTGGTATCCCTCAAGGGTTTGAACCATGGCACTTCTTAGCCCTCTATTCACAGACAGAGAAGTGATCACCCATTTGTGCCTTATTGATTCTATTGATCGTTGAGATTCCCTGCACTAAGCTGACAACAACAGTTGAGATTTTATGCATCAATGTGACTCAGGTTGCATCCCAGCTGACATAACTTCATGGAGTCACTTAAGTAGGACACTATTTATTTTTTCTTTCTTTCTTAGAGACAGATATTCGCCTTCTCACTCTCAGTAGAGTGCTATGACATCACAGATCACAGCAAGCTCCTACTCCTTAGCTTAGGCGAATATTTTGCCTCATCCTCCCAAGTATCTGGGACTAAAGGAGCCCACCAGGTTCAAAGGAAACACCCTTGTTGATAGGGGCCGGCGCCCTACAACTTTGCCACAGCCAAGGCCCCTAGAATGCTAATCCAAAGACCTGTTTCACACTTACCCTAAAATATCCATTTGAGAGAAGCTTACAAATTTACAATGCCTCACTACAGCCTCAATTTGGTCATAGTTTCCCAGGTCTTAAACATGTCTACTTTGCCTCAACCATCCAGGTAACTCTGGTCTTTTTGTTGTGATGAAAATCTTTGTTGATTCGTTTGTTGGTTTGTCTGTGACTGTGTGTGTGTGGATATTTTTGAGATATGGTTTTCTGTATTTGCCCCAGGCTAGTTTTTCATTGCCTTATCTTAGATCATAGCAACCTCAAACTCTAGGCTTCAGGCAATCCTCCTGCCTGAGGCTTCCACGTGGCTAGGACTACATAAGCCTGTCACTATGCCAGGATGATTTTTCACTTTATGGTAGAGACAGGGTCTGCTGACTCTTGCTCAGTTCATTATCAGCACCCCCTCGTTCAAGAACTCCACTCATCCCAGAATGTCTGGAGGCTGGGATTATAGTGTGAGTGATACAGTTTGATCATTTTCTCTTTCTTTGTTTCCCTTCACCCATTCCCTCACTATATCCTTACTTCCTCCAATTGCCTCTCTCTTATTCGCTTTCTTTCTGCATTCCTTTCTTTCCTTCAGTCCTTTGTTTTCTCTATCTCCTTCCTCTACACCTTAAGGGAAACTTCTCTAGTAACAAACAAACAAGTGATTGCTGAATGTGGAGTCTTGAACTCCATTCTTGAAATTGACGAATTTGGGAGTATGTAAATCATATCTAAATAGAGTTCTTATTTTTTAATCTATGGACTGTTCTCTTTGAATAAAATAGAGATCAATCTTCCCCCAAACATATGCATGGATGATCACCATACTTCACACCTATAACCCCAGCAATTTCAAAGGCCATGGGAGAAAGATCACTGGAAGCTATGGGGTTTATTTTATTTTTTGGAGACATAACCTCAAGCTGTCACCCTGGATAGAGTGCTGTGGCATTACAGCTCACAGCAACCTCCAATTCCTGGGCTCAAGTGAGTCTTCTGCCTCTGATTCCCAAGTAGCTAGTACTACAGTCGCCAGCCACAACGTTCGGCCGTTTTTTGGTTGCAGCCGTCATTGTTGTTTGGCGGGCCCAGGCTGGATTCAAACCCGCCAGCTCAGGTGTACGTGGCTGATGCCTTAGCCCGTTGAGCCACATGCGCTGAGCCAAGCTATGGGGTTTAAGACCATCATGAGCAACATAGCAAGACCCCACTTGTCCAGGATATTAGTGAAAACTTCACAGGCAGTGGAGATATGGACCTGTATTTTCAGTTGCTCAGAAGCATAAATTCAGGAGGATCACTTGAGTTTAGCAGCTTGCAATTCCTTGAGCTATGATGATTCCAATGTATTTTTCTGGGTCAAAGGGAGAATCACAGTATCCAATCTATAAGAGAGATACTGTACAGGTGCAGGAAAAGTGTACAGAATATTTTATACACACATC
The DNA here is from genome assembly GCA_963574655.1 of Perodicticus potto. Classification (NCBI taxonomy): domain Eukaryota; kingdom Metazoa; phylum Chordata; class Mammalia; order Primates; family Lorisidae; genus Perodicticus; species Perodicticus potto. Next base: position 2,239 of record CAUYRH010050655.1, on the reverse strand, counting down.
TCAAATGGGATTCATTATGAGGATTGCTAGTCCAGATCAATACGGGAAAATCAACTAGAACACAGTACATTAATGGAATCAATAAGGAAACCACACATTTGCCTCAAGAGACACAGAAATGGCTTTTGACAGAGGCAACATATCTTGTTGACAAAATCTTTTAAAAATACTAGATGAGGGGAGGTGCCTGTTGTTCAGTGAGTGCATTGCCAGGCCCATATAACAAGGGTAGCAGGTTCAAACCTGATCATAGCCAAACTGCAACAACAACAACAAATTCTTTGTTAAGATGGGCAGGTCTTCAGGACTACTATTGGTTTTTACTGATGAGTAGATACATATAATGTGCTATATTCATACGATGGAATAATTTCCAACTATCAAAAGGAATCAAGTGAACATTAAAGTTACAATAGGAATGAACTTTTATATCATTCTGATAGGAGAACAAAGCCACTTACAAAAGACCACACATACCATGACTGAACTCAGAAGAAAACATCAAGACAAGGCCAATTGTCTGCCAGTAGTAGGGGGCAGGCCGGGGAGGTGGGTGAGGAAGTGAAAGTGACTGCTAATAGGTATTGACATTCTTTGTATGAGGGAGAAGGCAAAGTTCTAAAATTGGACTGTGATTATAGCTATACAATTTTCTGACTATACTAAGAAACACAGAATCGTGTACATTCAAAAAATGAACTAATTATTTCAATGAAGCAACTTGAAAATTTTTCCAAAACTTGAGGTGCTCAAAAGGCTCACAGCATAAGAAGTATCCTGTTCATGAGAGTACTTGAGATACAGTCAAGAATATCTCCCTGCTCACACACAGGCTACCATGAATTGACATGGAAGGCACATTATCCCATCCTATGAAACTTGTCATTTTATTCTTCTTTGAGACAGAGAATGACAACTTCCCCCTGACTTCATCCTAGCCAACCACAATCTGAAACTCCTGGGTGAACACATCCTATTGCCTCAGGGCCTGATCATCTGGGAGTCCAGGAGCTCCCTGACAGTGCCCAGTTGCTTTGGAGTACCCACTTCTGCCTCCCAGAATGTTAACATTACAGGTGTGAGCCACCACTATAGACCTTGAATTTGGGATATTTTTCAAACTATGGTTGGTGGCCAGCAGTGGTGCTTCATGCCTGTCATCTTGGCAATTTGGGAGGGCCAGTCTGTTGGATTGTCTGAGTTTCTAAATTGGAGACCAACCTGAGCACTAATGAGATTCACATCTCTGAAAAGTAAAAAAAAATATCCACAGGTTACGCAGGTGCCTAGAGTCCCTCTGAGGGAATAGGTTAACTTCATGACAAGTCTTGAAGTTTTCTGTGAGATAGGATAGCAGGGCACTCTACCGAGGGCAAAAAAATGAGACTCTGTCTCAATATGGAAATGGAGAAAAGCATTGGTAGGGAAATTACCCCTCATTTTTACTTTTGACCATGGATCTAGACTTGAAATTTTCCCCCTTGATTAGATGTCAGCTGGAGAAATTATTCTCTTTTAGGGAAATTGCTTTCCTACAATGTCTGTTAATCAACCCTTTGGATTTTACATAATTCTGACCCTTTGATATCCTAGATTCTTGTAGTCACTGGAACCTGCACAAACAATCATTTATTGACTCAAATTAGGCTTTTCCTATGCAAACTAAAAGGTCCATAGGATACCCTCTACCTATTCTATTGAACTACTTCAATCTAGGCCATTATTCCCTTGCCACAATCAGTACAAACCCAGGGACCGGACATATCTGGAGAACAGCTACCCATTATATCGACTGTCACTATCCTTATGAACCAATTACAAACCTGTTTGTCCTGAAAAATTGTTCCTTCACTGGAGGCCACAATAAATCTCCCCCTTTATGTAGTCTCAGATTCCATCTATCTACTGACATCTCCTTATTATTCAGCTCTTGGAAACTGTGCCTAGCAAATGTTCTTTCTGTCTTTCCTTCTTCTCTTCTTCCTTTCTTCCTTCCTTCCTTCCTCCCTCCCTTCCTTCCTTCCTTTCTTTCCTTCCTTTCTTTCCTTTCTTTCCTTTCCTTTCCCTTCCCTTCTCCTTCCTTCCTTCCCTCCTTTCTTTCTTTCTTTCTTTCTTTCTTTCTTTCTTTCTTTCTTTCTTTCTTTATTTCTTTATTTCTTTCTTTCTTTCTTTCTTTCTTTCTTTCTTTCTTTCTTTTCTTTCTTTCTTTCTTTCTTTCTTTCTTTCTTTCTTTCTTTCC